>WEIT01037748.1:325-23242 GCA_013389985.1 Dryoscopus gambensis
GTTTTAAATTACAGGCAGTAGAAGATTCTGCTGGGTGCATGTGTAAAGGGTTTGGCCCTGAAGCCTCTCAGCAGAGTTGCAAAGTATATAATTGAGAAAGGTTCTGCTGGTTCGTGCTCTAACTTGCATGTAGAAGTGGGTCTAGGGTTTGCATGACACAAACTAAGCTGCATCTGATTGTGTTCTAAAACCAGTTTGCCTTCATGCGTGTTTTCCCACAATATATTCACTGACTCACAGAACAGCTGAAGTTGGAAGGGACCTCTGGAGGTCATCTGGGCCATCTAGAGCCACTTGTCCAGGAATCACATTTTTAGTTTCAGAGAAAAGAGGGAGAATACCCTGCTGTACAAGCAGAAAAGACATGTGGCTTTTCCTTACCCTCCCACCTTCCATCAGGTGAGCATGTTTGCGTGCTGAGGAAAGGTGCTGTCTGTGCCCTTATGCCAGTTTGCAGGTGTAGCACCTAGAAATCAAGAACAGTGCTCTTGTCCAGGTTGAAAAAATGCAACTAATAGTAATTTGACTGAAAAACAAATGAGATATGTAGCAGCTAATTAAAATAGTCACTCCATTTAAGACCAATATGGAACTGAGAGCCAGAGCAAAGAAGGACTCAGTTTTGCCTTTTTGCATGATAAACACAGCTACCTTTGTGCTTTAAAAACCCATTAGGCTACATGAGTGGATCTGTGAAAGTGTCAACAATCTCTTGTTTAACCTTGGATTTTCTTCTAATGCTTAATTATACACAGCATTAAAGTATTTCTGTGAAAACTAAAATGTGCAGTCATCACTTGATACTTCTCTAATACAATTTTCATTGTGGTGGGCTGTTCTTGGCAAGTGTCCAGATGCCCACCCAGCTGCCCTCTCACTCCCTCTCCCCAGCAGAAGGGAGGGGAAATAAGGTAAAAAAACTTGTTGATTGAGATAAAGATGGAGACATCACTTAACCATTATTATCATAGACAAAACAGTCTTGATGAGGACAGTTAATTTATTGCAAATTAAAATGGAAGTGGATTATGAGAAACAAAGACGAAATTTCTAGAATCTTCCCTTCCCTCCCACCCTTTTTTTTCTTAGGCTCAACTTGACTTATTTATTTCCAGTTCCTCTTCTTCCTCACTACACCTTTACATACTTTTCTTCTCTTTTTAGGAGGGGCAAGAAGCACAGCATAATTCTGAGGACCCAGCTGTCAGTGAGAGTCCATGCCTGCATTGGTAAGTTAATTTCCACATGTCTAAAAGAGAACAAGTAAACAGAATTCCAAGAAGCAAATCTGGGGAGTATGAATCAGACTTGGCTGTGTTCCAAATTGACAATAATGGCCAATAAATTGATTTTATGATTTTGTTTGTTGCATGGTGAAGTTAGGTTGTATTAGGTACACTACCCTTAAAGCATGTTAAACATCCCAAGGAAGTATAGCATTTGACAGTGAAGTCAGATGGTTGGGTGGTGCTTTGAAGAGTCTTCAATTATTTGTCTTGTCACAGCCTTTGTGTGTGCTTGAAAAAGACTGTGTTCTGGATTGGGAATGGGATCTGAAGAATTGTTGGCTGACAGCTAACTACTATATTTTAATAGCATATAAAGTTTATTACTTCACATCTTGCAGATTTTGGCCACGTATTTGTCATTATCACAGTGTCACTGTCTTAAAAACCTGGGTTAAAACAATGCTGTCACAAGGTAAAGTCTAATGAAAGTCATAAAGTGCGTGTCAAAAGAGCTGTAAGGTTGCATGAATGGAGGCTGATGTTCTGGGATGGCGTTATTATGTTCTCCAGCATTCTACAGAGCAGAATGTTTCACTGAGTGTCAGTGGCAAAGCTAATGCTCATGTCCTGGTGATACTATGATAGGTTTTATGGGAGAGTGGTTTAAAAAAATAATTTAAAAATCCTGTTCGTCTGTGCCGCAGCTGTTTTCAGCTTCTTCATAGTAGATTCAACACTCTAATATGTTTAACTTGTTGGTTGGTCTTGCTTCAGGAAATCATAGCTTGAAATATAGGGATCTTCCTTAAAAGGAGGAGGAGAAAGTCAAAGTTCTGTGTACTTTCTACAGTGACTGTGCCTTTTGGAGGATTCAGGCTTTAAATACAGCTAAACATTTTCCCCTGCCCCCAGGATATGTTATGAAATGGCATTTCTGAGAATTTGAACTGAGTATAAGCAACCTACAGAATTCCTGAAATACCTCTCATTGAGAACCATCTCTAGGCTGCCCTGTGCAGGAACAGTTTCTGCTCTACTACCATTGCCTTGAGGAAGAACAGTAGAACAAGCGTACGTGTTAAGCATTAGAGAAGGAAGAGAGATGATGCAAAGTCTAAACTGATTTTATAAATGTGAGTGAAATTAAGAACAGCTTGGAGAAGATTGTTCTTGTTAGGTCTGGAAGTATATTTGGCAGAACAGACCAGTGCAGCAAGACAAGATTTGATAAGTTTCCCGGATTGAGGTTTTATAAAAAGAATTTTCATGTATTTTTTTTTTCTCCAGAGTGGAGCCATCGAGGAATTGGAGCACATAAGGTTCTGAGCTTCAACGTGTGGTTGCATTGTTGTTATCTGTTTTCATTCAAGCTTACTGTGGGCAATTAGGCATATTACTGTGCATGTATCTTAATTGTTCCTGTATGAAAGTGTATTCCCTTGTCAGGTGCTGTTGCTCTCTGGCAGCAGTGATGCATTCAGCAGTGAGTACAGAGGAAGCCAGGCTGCAAAACTTAAGTCCAGATTTCAAACTCCTAGAGAAGAGGTGTGTTTGGATATGGGCTTTTGGCTTGGTTCATTATAGGCAGAAAAGCCAAATGCAAGTTCTGGTTCTAATTTCCATCCCCCCTGCTGAAGTTTAGATTTTTGGGGTAAGTTTTTGTTTCAGCCTGTAGCTTGATGTAATGTAGTTTCTCTTCTCTTACTTTCTTTTTCATTTTTGCGTATCAAGCTTGTCTTATTTTTTCGTATGGGATAGTTTGAAATCAGAGTCAGGGAACAGTCTGGGTTTTTTTATACTGGCGCTGTTTGTAGACCTGTGCCTGGCAATTAAACGTGTCACAGAATAAGAGGGTTATTTCACTGGCACAGTGGGTAGTGCTTCTCTTCATCTTGTGTGTGTGTGCACATCAGCTGCCCGTTAATGTCTCTTTTGAAATGCAAGTATTAGATTTAGAGGTTAAAAGATGTGTTACATAGCTGGAGTAGAAGTCAGGAGCTAGAGGAATCTGAGATGGTGTTATGTAGAGTAAAACTGTCATGCTTTGGGTGTTTTCTTTCCGTCTTCACAGTATCCATGGAAAGCATTGTGGTTAGCAATGTTACTGACTCTGCAAAGTCCCCAACAGTTAGCTAGGGCTGCTTTTTGGGAAGATGTGGTTTGTTATGTAGTGAGCTTTCTACAGAGCCTCCTGTCATCTTTGTATTCAGCATTTTACTTTGCTTTTAAGAGCTGATAGGTGTAAAGAAATAGCTTTCCTGCCATAAACTCTCCCATTTTGAAGTTGGATCAATATTCTTTCCCTTCTTCCTAACTCACTGTACTTTTAAATTGTGGGAAATAACAAAAGTGTTTACGTTCAGATATCCAGATAAAGTTTTCCATCATTAGTGACTTCAAATCTCTGGAGAATTCATTGGGCTTCAGTGTCAGAGGATGTACTGACTGCAGGCCAATATTTTCTGAGACTTGGGAAGACCCAGCAAGTCCCATGTCAAGTGGGGTAGGGGTTTTTTTTTGTTTTAAGCAGCGCAGGGAAGGAATAATACTTAATAACTTGAGTGCAGTAGTTGTGGTATTTTCTACACTGTTAAATTTGAGTCCCTCTTAAGTACTGTAAATTAATGAATTATTACTTTTTTTTTTTAAACTCTCAATTTGAGTTCTTTTCTTATATTCATACTAAGGACTTTCAGCGTGAAGGAACAATTTTTATTTTAAATGTTACTCTATTTCTTTTCCCATTTTGGCTTCATCCTGATTAAATTATCAGGATTAATAATTAGCTAATACATTTAAGTGGTTTTAATACAAACTTCAATATTTAGAATGTTTCTTTATATCAAAAGAGCATTATTGAAACCAGTTCTGTTCAGAGAACATAACTTGGAAAATTATAGGTATATTTTTATACTTGTTCATGTCCAAAGACCTTAGTGGAGGAATCATAGAATCATAGAATAGTTAGGGTTGGAAGAAACCTTAAAAATCATCTAGTTCTACCCCTGTGCCATGGGCGGTGATGCCACCCACTAGAACAGGTTGCTTAGGGCCTCATCCAAGCTGGCCTTCACACTTCCAGCGATGGGGCATCTACAGCTTCCCTGGGCAACCTGTTCCAGTGCCTCACCATGCTCACACTAAAGAACTTCTTCCTAATATCTAATTTAAATCTGCCCTCTCTCAGTTTAAAACCATTGCCACTTGTCCTATCACTAGCCCCCCATATAAAAAGTTGCTGCTCTTCTTTTTTAAAAGCCCCCTTTGATTACTGTAAAGCTGCTATAAGGTCTCCTTGAAGCCTTGTCTTCTGCAGGCTGAAGAGCCCCAGCTCTCTCAGTCTTCGCGGGAGAGGTAACCAGAGGGCTGGAGCATCTTTGTGCCCTCTAGACCTATTCTGCCAGATCCATGTCCTTCCTGTGCGGGGGACCACAACACTGGATGCAGCACTCCAGGGTGGGTCTCACAAGGGCAGAGCAGAGGGGCAGAATCCCCTCACTCACCCTGCTGGCCACACATTTGATGCAGCCCAGAACAGGGTTGGCCTTCCAGGCTCTGAGTGCTCCTTAAATCAGATAGTGTCTACTGTAGGGTTTTTTTCCCACAAGCTTTCTAATTTGACCTTTTATTCAAATCACATTTATTGTGAGTTGCTACCCTTGTGGGAAAAGTCTTTTTAGTATTTTTGGCAGCCATATGACTTCGTATTTGGTTGTGTCTTAACATTATTTTAGTTTGTGTATATTTAACAATTACAGGGCTCAGCTGAAGCTGTGATAAAGTCTAACGTAAATGAGAATGTAACTATGGAGAGTGAACACCAACAGTGTCAAAACTTTTAGCCCCTGAAACTAAAAGGAAGGTTTTAGTGAGAGCAACATTATGACAGTGAAATTTTGAAGATCTTTACAAGCTCCAGTTTTCCTGCAGAAGGACTTGGTTTAACCATTAGGTCCTCCAGCTCCGGTTGGCCAGCTCCGTTTGTGGCTCCTGCTTCATTTGCTTGTGCATTGCTTCATAGTTTTTTTTCTCAAAATCTGATGTGATCTCTGAGAGAAAAGGCACCATTTGCTCTTACATATCTGGATGCTGTATTTAGCCCAAGAGAGCCCCATGTCCTCTTCTAAAATGCTTATGCCTGTGATGTTAAATCAGGAGTGTTGCAATCAGTGCTGAGAATGATGTTTGGACAGGGATCCATGACAATGACTTAGAATGATTCTGCCAAAAGAAGTTTGATATAAGCTTCAGTTGTTAATACAATGTAATACAAGAAGAATGCAAATAACAAAAGTTGATGTGATTCTGAGTGCATGTATTGACCTGGGATTACTTGGAGTACTGTGGCTTGGAAGGCCAGCAAATGTTGCAAGGAGTATTTAAAATTTTACTACCTTTTTGTGTCAGTTTATTATTAAAAAAAACCCCAAAAATCCCAAACCAAATAAACCAACACAACCAGCCAAAACACACACCCAGAACCCCCCAGTCCATTATTTAAAATGCTTTTGCACTGTAAAATTACTTTTTTTTGTATGGTTATATCTCTCTCCTATATTTGTGCAAAGTCTTTCTTTTATCTGCCAATAGATTAAAAATAATTTGCATAGATATTTGTGTGTATTACATTTCATAGCTTGATCCAGTGAGGGCCCTAGACAGAGTGCAAGTGTATTATTGCAAGAGTCTTGCTAAATGTATAATATAGCTTCAGTATTAGTTGTTATAACCATTTTATAATCCAGTTCTGTAGGCTCTTGCATATGAGCAGATGCAAAGTTTACCTGTGCAGGGGATTATTCCCAACTCTGGGACACAAGGGCTGCCGTGCCGCACAGCGGCTCTTTCTAGCCCCTATTATCAGGGCATCTGTGTTAACCAGCAGCATTAGCACCAATAACCCAGCCTTTCCACAGAGCTCTTGGGATTATCTTTTTGATATCCCCTTGCTCATGATACCATTTACGAAATGTAGCAATAAATATCTTCTTGAGGCTGTATTGTTCTGGGATATCTGAGGGAAGCTGTAAGCTGGTTGTAACCAGGGGGCTAGTAGAAGCCAGCTGTTTTTATTTGTCCTGTAATAGCTGAACTATGCAGCTAGTCCTTTCTTCCATGTACAGTTTTCCCTTCTGTTATCCATTATGTGGACTTGTTGCATGTGTTAGAGCAGATATGATTAGATTCTGCAACTATTTCTTCATCCATTGAACTTTCTGGTAGGACTTGCACCTCAAGCACGTGGAGGGACAAGCTCCTCCTGAGTGGAATCACGGTGCTTTCACAAAGACAAAATCCTGTCTTGAGTCTGTGACTGTACCTGGCCCTTTGTTGCAGAGAAGTTGAGATACATGGACAGAAGGCAGGAGAAAACGTGGTTTTTCCTCTTCTGAGTATAGCATTGAGGTGTTGAAAAGTCAGTGCTGTTACGGTTAAAGAAACGTGAAACCATGCTGCATTTCATTCTCTGAGAGCAAAGTTCAGCTTGTGCCTACAGCCCATGTTCTTGGTACTGTCTCACATGAGATGCTTCTCCCTGCAAATATCATTACCCCATTTCATTCTAGCATATGTGCATTTGCTGTGTGCTGAGTGCTTGAGTTGGTTTTTCATGGCCATGGACAATGTGAAGTTCCTCTAGTTCATGCTTTAAAACCTTGTTGCTTTGTTTTGTTTTTTTAAAGAAAATAACATACGGATTTTAAAATAAACAGCTTTCTTTTGATAAGAGGTTTCTGAACACACTAAGAAATAGAGTCTTATTAGAAAGCTTCCCTAAAGGAGGCTTAATTGTGGGACTGTGAGCTCTTCATTTGGGCAAGTAGTGATACATTCCAAAGAAAGAGAGGAACTTTGGGTTGTTTGAAGGACATTTTACAGTTTTATGTTCAGTGCTAGGCATTCCTAATAGAAAACATTTTCAGTTTGAGAGAGGGAACATGTGGAGAGCATTAGCAGTTCAGTAAAACGTGCAACCAATTCAGATTTAATTTAAAGGGAACAAAAGAGGTGCCTTGAGAATTTGTCGGAAGCGCTGTGGTTTTGCCTTCTTTGCATTGATGGTAACAGGAGAGAGAGAGAGGTGAGCTGAAATTGCTTTATCGAATATCTTCTTAGCATAATTGGGACCAAAAAGACTGTGATTAATGGATTTAACGGTGCTACACAGGGATTTTGCATGCATTATGGATTTGTAATCGTGATATGCTTCCTATGACTCTTGCTGTAACTTGGTAAAAGTCCTGACTTGAATGCAGATAATAAACAACATGCTTATTAGATGTAAACTGACATCACACAAATTGAAAAAACCTGAGAAGGAATGCCAGCACTCAGGGGGAGTTTTTTAAGGGTTAGGCTTTTTTTAATAGAATAATTTGAGTTCTAGTTAAGACAGTGCACAGTACTTACTGGGGCCTGCATCCAGATGTGATTGGAGATATCTGGTTCAGCTCTCTTTGAGTGAAATGTGAAATAGCTGCAAAGGCTGTGATAAAAATACCTTTTTCAGCTTTTAGGATTATTTAAATTTTCTTCCTGAGAATGTGGAACACAGATGCTCTTAAGTAAAATCCCCTGGTTCCCAGATCAGATTACTTTGCGAAAAATCTATCCATATAAATAACTTGTGGTTTTGCTTTAAAAATGTACACCTCTTTAAATTGAAATGTTAGATTTCTGTTGTACTCCTCGCGCACATGTTTAGTCAGCCTCCTTTGTGGGGATGAACCATGATACTTTCCCATAACCTGTGACTTACCTTCTGTTACCTCACTGAGAAAGAAATGGCCAGTCCTGTAGGATCTCAGAAGTTGTTTGAGACAAAGGTAGATTTCCAAGGTTTGTCCCTTTATGTTTAATTTCAATTATGATACTTAAAATAGACTGTGTAGCAAGAAGAACCAAGAGGCTGTAGAGCAGGTAAAGCCTCCAGTAGCAGTGGCATTTTCACATTAAAGTGGTAGATTCTTGCATTAGATGGGCTTGTTCCAGATTTGAAAGGACATCTGTGGGGCATGCTAGTGGGATGCTTTTCTTGTCTTGGGAAGCATTGTTTTAAAATGTGAAAGCTTAGCTGACTCAACTCACACTGGGAAGTGCTGCAGAAATCGAGTTAAATGTATTTGAATTGGGATTCCCTCTTTCTGCCCTTTTTTTTTCCTGGCAACTTTCCTCCTTTTTTTTTTTGTCATATTTAAACATATGCAAGGAAGATAGGATCTACTTTTGACTCTGGATACAAAGCAAGATTTAAAACAAGTCTTATTTTTAAACATAATAAAAACAACAACAAAAATTAATGGATCATCTTCAATGGTACCATAAAGGAAACCATCTCCTCATAAAGCCAGGAAGGAAAATTAGTGTGTTACTTTGCTTCCCACTGCCCAACAGAAGTCCATTTAGACTTGTTTCAGATTTTTTTTCCTGAAGTAATTTCAAAGTATCATAGTATTGATACGTGGAATTTTTTAAGTGTTTTTTTTCCCCTGCAATCTAAAAATGTCATTTTGAAGATTAAAAAAAATTCTGTATAAACAATTAAACTGTTTATAGCTGCTTATAATGGACTCCTCTGAAATAATTGATAACAACAGTTGTATCTACGTCAATGAGGTCAGTGCTGTTGATAGCACATCAGTAGTTGTTGATAGTTTTCATATAGTTTCCCTTTTTAGCTATTTGCACTTCTCACATACTTTATAGATATTTGTATTGACAAAGTTCTTCGTCCTACGGTCAGTGTTCAGACTGTTGAACTCATTTTGCTGTAGACTAAAGTACAGCATGTTCAAGCCCTTAATTAGGGGGAAAAAGTTAAGTTCATATTAAATATCTTCAAATAAATTAGCATTACACTTGGAAAAGAACAGAATTATTTGTTTCCTGCCTCTATGTAAACCTGGTCTATACAGAAGATATAAACGAAACAAGTGAATTGGATTTAGATTACTTCTCTTGAAACAGTCCAACACTCACGTTTTAAGCTTTACCCTTCAGAACTTATGACAGTAAACAAAATTAAGGACCTAAACTGTGGGGGTGGCTTAGCCTGATTATAAGCCGCAGCCCACTGGGTGGTACCCTGAAGATTGCTCTTCCCCTTGGTCTGGAAAGTTCTGTTAAGTTTGGTTCTGCATTTGTTCTGTGTTACAACTCCGCCTCCCAAACTCCCTCATTGGATTGTATCCCAGTTGTGTCCTCCCCTCTCCCTGTCCCTCATTGGTTCCCGTTCTGTTACCGCCCCCCTTGAAAAAGGGTCTCCACGCCCATCTCGGGCCCAGTCTAGTTGCTGAATTCGCCAGGCTAGTTCGTGAATTCGCTGGATTAAAAGCTTCTTGGACTGAGCCCTTTCCGCCTCCTTTGTTCTTGGGACGCTTTTGCCATATATCAGGCTACCTGGTGCGAGCTGCCCGAAGAGGGAAAAAAGCGCATTTCCCACCCGGCTCTGAGATTCTCCGTTGCGTTTCCTCTGCTGCCTGCTGAGCGGCGAGGACGCTTTGGAGACGCGGCTGCGCTGCCTCTGGCTTGTGAGCTCGGCCAGGGAAAAACCCAGAAAGCGTTCACTAAACTATGGAAGAGAAATTAGAATCTATTACTTAAAAGCTGTGGGTTTGGAATAAGAAATATTGGTATTTCTGTGTGATGTTCTCAGCCCAACTTCTGATCTAGCTTTGTTTGTAAGGAAGGCAGAGGGTTGCCAGTTTTGCTGAAGTGAAATTAGACTAAATATAGTTCCATCCCCTCTGAGGTGTTCTAGGATGTGTGGCCTGTACATGCAGTATAATAAAAGGGAAGAAGGGGTTCATGAAACAGGGAATCATGCTAGTATGGAAAGGAAGCTTCCTTTCTCTTCAAAATTAATCATTACATGTAAGCTTTTGATGCCTTATGATGGTTTATTTCATATTAGCTTAGAAAAGAAAATGCATGTGTGTCATTGAAATGCAAGGTCAGGCAATGCATGTTTGAACATTTTCAGACTGATTATCTTTAAAATGGTGTAAGCAAAATGGACAGACTTATGGTCAGTGATGCTTCAAACAACTGCCACTTGCCAACTTTTTGTGAACTTGCTGCTAGTCCCGGTATATGGGTATCGTATTTCAGACCAGGATTATGTTCTTTCAGTCCTTATACTTACTGAAAGGAAGGTGAAGGTTTTGTTACCACTGGAAGATCTCACTGTGGAAGGTGATTAAAATACATGTGGTTTCATAATGCTGTTCAACTGATTTTTCATATGATTTAGTAACTTTTTTTCCCACAATGATATGTAATGATAAATGCACTATCTCATAATTCAGCAGTCAAGAAATAGTTACTCTCTGTTGTTGATTTTCATTATGGCATTCAAATAGCATGTACTGTTGTTTCCTTGCCTTCAGCTATTCTATTCCTCTTTCATTTACATTCTTTTCATCTTTTTCATGTGCAGCTGCTTTTATTTCTGTAGAAATTAAGATGATTTAATTTGTAAATTGTGTGCTTCTCAATTTATTTCTTTCATGAAAGAAATACTTCAAAGACCGAGGGGCTTTTTTTAAATAGGTGGCAGAGCACCCTGATATAATATATGTTGATTTTTCTAAGACTGTCGAATGAGATACACCCCAAATTGACCCAGTTTCAAGAATAAAGTGTTTACTATCATGCAAAATATTGTGACAGTACCTCCGGAAGCATTTAGATGAAATTCTTATCTTGGGCTCAGAACATGCCATGTGTTCATGATGTGGTCATAAGTGGTGGAAGAACCACCACTCATTTTCATTATGGTTTTGTACTTGTATGAGCTTGATGAAATTGAGGAAATCATGGTATCTCTGTCTGGAAAAGGGGAAGAGATGGCAATATTTAATTGGAAATATTATGTAATATGGAAAACTTGCTTTATTTCACAACTCTTTGTGTCTTCAAGTGTTTTTAATTATGAGATGTCCTTTTCTGGATGTGGGGGTTTTGTTTGGAGGGGAGGGGTTTGTTTGGTTTTGGTGTTATTTTTTGGTTGGCTGATTGATTGGTTTTCTTGTGTTTTTTTTATGTGCAGCACCTGTATTTTGATAATGATAACAGCTTCTTTAAGGTTTTCTTTTCCTGCTTATGACTCAACAAGGCACATAGAAATTTAGGCTACGAAGAGGTAAAGTTACAACCTCTTTATTTAGAACCCCAGCAGTTACTGTGGCTGAGCAGCATGCTATTGAAAGATGTAGGATGTCATAAGCTATGTCAATTCATATTTAGCAGTTTGAGATAAGTCTGGTATGTATGAAGTTATATATCAGGTTTCTTTTAACCTTTCAGATATTAAATATTTCAGTCTGGTCTTACTATTAAAACATGAAGAGGAGTATATTGGTAAACTCTTTGCTTAAAAAAAAAGGCCCTGTTTCTGCAGGTTTATTTCTCCATGTGGCTGGCCACAAGGTTTACACATCGGCTTTAAGAGCCAGTTATAACTTCAGAATGTCTAAAACTAGCGTATCAAGTTAACTTGTTTCTGTGCTGGGGAGTGAAATATAACCATTGGATGTCTTCCCTTACTTCTTCCCATAATCCTAAATTTAAGTTCAATGGACACTTAAAAGCCTATTCAGAATCATACATCTCTGGAGACATTTGCTTTCTTTTTGACTTTGTGTGAAATAGGGACAGCTGATAGTGTGGAAAGCTTCTCATCAGGTTGGGCATGGGAGGAGGCCTGGTACCTATGCCGAGGGGCTGGGGTTTTCATCAGCCCTTGTAGCAGGAGAACTTATTCTGCAATGTGTGGGGGCTGCATGAGCTGTTCTGGGCAGGGAGGATGGTGGTGATGCTGGGAAGATGGCAGCCAGCTGTGACTGCCTTTCTGCTTCTTGCTGCCCAGAGCGTGCATGAGTGGTTCCTTGTAACTGCATCAGAAATACATCAGGAGGCCTCCTTACCTTTTTTTTCCCCCCTCACGCTCTTACACTGAAATGCTTGGTGTAGAAAACGTGGGTGTGTTTGCATGAAAGGTCTAGCACCATAACTAACTAACCAGAAAAGCTTTATCAAAACCCTCAAAAGGGAGTTCTGCCATGTTATTCTCTTCAACAAGAGAATGTTAAAACTTACTAATTTTTATTAATGCCAGTATGTTAAAATTCACAGTATATTAAAAGTATGTGAGAACCAGAAAGAGTGGGTGAGCAAATAAAATCCGTCTCACATATTTACTGGAATAGCCAGGTACTACTGCAGTGTTCTCAGGGTTGGTGTAACCTGGGAAAAGGGAGCTACAAGGATACTCTGAACAGCTGCTTAAAGCCCTGGGTGTGAGCACATGCTGTGATCTTGACACAAGGTGAGTACAAGTGATGAATAACAAGCACCTACAGCTACCCTAGACAACACACTCTGGGGCACTCTGGCAGCAGTGACTGGGTCTCCTGGATCTTCATCCGGAGGTTAGGGGTTTGCACATTGCTGTCACTGTGGTCTTCCTGTTTGCAGGTGTTGTGTGTGGTCTTCTCTTCTGCACAGTGCATGTTTCAAGCTGGCATTCAGTCATTTGCAGATCTTTACTAGGAGAGCTGTGAGATTGAATGTTTTTGCTTTAAAGCCACTAAAATGCATATAATTTGGTACCAACTAGCAGGACCTAAAAGACTATCTGTGAGTTGGCACACCTGTTTGACTAGCTGCCTGTTACCTTGGGGTGCTGGGTACTGTTTCCAGCTGGCCCCTGGGGATACTTGTCAGGAAGGCAGGAAGTAGGAGCAATTCAAACACAGAAATGCCCAAACATTTTCTAAATTTCTCAGTAGGAAAAGACAAAACAAAAAGCTAAACAGAAAAACAGCAGCAAGTGCTATGCAGAAAAAGTATTTTTGCAATTGAATCTGTTTTATGAAGACTGAGAACTCCTAGTGTTATTCTTGAAAAGAAGAAAAAAAAAAAACTACAAAAAAATGAACACCCAGGCGTCAAGAGAACCCTCCAATGCAAAAAACCTCCAAATGCAACAAGAAAACAGCATGGATTTAGTTCTTCCCTCATTTCTTTGTGGCAGAAAAGCAGTAAGACCCTTGCAAGCCTTTTTTCAGCTGCCAGGTTGCTTCAAGTCATCCGGCAGAGGTATTGTCTCTCATATTGCTTAAATTGCTTTTAACTGTGTAGGCAACAACTGTTTCTAGGTGAAGGCTCACTGCTGTACCACTGCCAGGGTGCACTGGTTGTCAGCCCCCCAGTGACACCAGGCACACTGCTCAGCCACTGCTTAGCCACTGGGCCTCCTCTGTCCTGGGGAGCAGAGACAGCCCTGAGGGCACATCGGAGCATCTCAGTTATGTTCCTGCCCTGAATTGCTCTTGCTCCATTGACCATAAAGGGAACAGATTAGGGAGAGGAATTGCCTGGTTGAGAGGTACGCATACAGTCCATTGTCCATTTCTGGTTTCTGTCTTCAGAGTCCTGATAGTCATTCTCAAATGACAGCAGCTTTTTATTGAAGTTTGGTTCCTTGCCAAGCTCTGAATATAGTTGCTCTGATTTCTTTTTCCTAGTTCCTGTCAGGATCTAGTACATAATTTGTAGATGTAAATTTACTTCCTAGAAAAACTCCTGAAGTTTTGCTGGAAAGAAGTTTGTTAAGAGTGAGTAAGATTCAGGGATTCAGGCTGTGAGTTACCTCCATTGGCTCTAAGGCCCATCATACGGAAGCAAATAAAGATGGAGTCTGCTCTGCACGTGTACTGAAGGCTTTGCTAAGACTGAGACAGAAATTATCAACACTGGAGCACAAGACTTTCTGGGCAAACCCTTGCCACAAAAGGTGGTTTGGGGTGAGAGTTGGTCCATTCTGCCCTTATGAAACACCAGTCTTTCATTCAAATGAGATGGTGCTTTTTGATAACTTGTACCAGCCAGTTTCCTGGGCAGAAGAAGTGCAGGTACATGCCTTCCCAGGAGAAGAGGAAAGTTAAAGAGTTTTACTCTGGTCTTTTTGACATGTCCGCCCTCAGAGTAAGGAAGGAGCTTCCCTTGTTGCAGAGCCTGTCATGTTATGTGCCAAGCTGCAAACACTGAAAAGGAGGGTTTCTTTTCATTTTGTGTCTCTGCCATTGCTGCCAAAGAGTTACTTTCTGGCATTGCCTGCTCCTCTTCTGAGCCTGATGCCCTACAGCTGGCAGCTTCCGGAGGTGGCTGCCGCCTGCCTGTGCCGCCTGCTGACAGATGGGTCGGTGTCAGGCGGTCAGGCAGTCCCGGCGCCGCGCACACAGCCTGCTGCCTGTCCCCGCCTTTGAGAGTCGACTCAGCTGTACTTTGGCATTCAGCACCCAGCTGGAAAGATCTTTTCTGCTTTTCCTAAGAATAATAAGGAAAAGGAGGAGAGAGTCACTTTGTGGGCTGTAGCTGTAGCCGCCTTCTCCCCACCGAGAGAACAAGGGATCTGTTTTCAGGGCAGCTGAATGTCCTGGGCATCTAAATATGATACCTTATCAGAGGTGGCTGTGGTACATGTCAGCATTCACTCCTTTTGCCTTGTCTTGTTGGTAGATAGTGAAATTGTGACTTACACCTGTCAATTCTGCCTTCTCGATATGACAGCCAGCATTACAGCGAGCCAACTATGTCTCACTGACCTCTTCATATCTGTCTGTATTGCTGGTGTTTATGTGCTTGCATATGCATGACAACATTGCTTTTAATTTTTGTTTTTTTCTTACCTGATTGGTAGTACATGAAATGTATTACAATCTTAGTACTTATCAGGGTTAGCTTGTTTTCTTCAGGAAGAAAAACAGTAGCACAGTTTGGACGAAGAACCCAAATTCCTATCTGCCCACCCTTTCTTTTCATGAATACTTTAAGGTTAAGTAACATCAGAATTATGCAGGGAACCTCTTATATTTACTTTCATCAATCTCTCATTTCAGAATAAAAGTAGCTGTTGTGGATGGCACATTTGCTTGCAGTTGTGTGTTTGTCATTTTGAGCACCATATCCGATTTGGAGGTTGAGTGTTGTAGTGTTCCAAGGAAGCTTCTTGGCCAGTTTAAATTGGTGTGGATCCCTGCCTTCAGCATTCACCCCTGCCTTTGTCCAGAGCAGTGTTCTGAGCAGCCATGTCCATCTCTTACTGTTGGTCTAGTACTTTTTCAGTAATCCCATGGTCCTCATGGGGCAGTGGGAAGTGTGTGTGCAACTGGGAACTTGGCACCTTCCCCTGAACCTGAGGCTCCTGAAGCACTGCCTCATGCCTGACAAAGCAGGCAGCTTGCTTATGGCTTTCAGAGGCTTTAATCAGACTGAACAAAACACAGGCTGGGGAACAAAGTGATGTTCATGTTTTGTGGATTTCTCACATGTGCCTCAAGTGACTGGATTAATTTTTTCCCTTATGAGATAATTAGGATTATGTTTCTCAGGCTCACTTCTTTGACAGTCTTGGTCAAATATAAGGAGATTAAATTTCTTGGAAAAACGTGTTTTTCCGAGAATGGGTAATTCTTTTCCGTTTTGATTTGTAAGACTTCCATTAAAGACCTGTTAGTGAGTAGCCCAGTTTTCTCAATCTTATGTTTATTGTTCCATGTTCTCTTGGTTTTTGTAGCTGCCTGGTACTTTGGCTGCTCTGAACTGCACGGGTAGGAAGGCCATATTGTGCTGCTTATGTTCACAGAAAATGAAAGAACACCTCTGGACAGCTGCAAAACAAATGCTGGTTAGAGACACTTGGTTCTCTGCTTTCACCTCTGGAAAATTCCAGCCTGGATTTTTTTTTTTTTTTTNGCCTTTCTTAAAGTGTGCTTTCTCTCTGATCATCTCCTGAAACCTGAATACTGTTCCCTTTTGCAGCTGAATCACATGTGCAGTAGGAAAAGTTTTAGTGTCTCTTGCCTGGGGGCAACTGTGCAGGTAGAAAACAGAGACTCTGTGGAAAGGATCTGTGGGAGTGTTCCTTGCTAGCAAGTGAGTAAGAGCATAAAAACTTACTGTTTTCTAAAAGGAAACCACTTTCTAATCCCTAGGAACCAAGTAGAAAGAATAATACTGTACCCACTCCTTGCCGCATGGGTTTACATATTTGGAAAACTAAGCAGGTAATAATGTAGTGGTAAATAACTCCAGCATCCTCGGGAAGCAGTTATTTGTAGGAAAGTTGTGAATACATGGCCATGATGTTGTGCTTTGATGAAATAAAATAGACTTGGAAGCACATACAGTGTACAGGTATAGTGCAAGTAAGTGCAGAACTGACTTATGTTATCTGAATGATCAAAAGAAACCATAAAGGTGATTGCTTTATTTTGTACAGGATTATTTTACAGAAATTAGTTAGGTTATTCCCACTGGATAACTTCTGATTGATTTTCATCTTCTCTCCTAAAAAGAGTGGGCAAATGTAAAGTGATTCACAAGTGGGCTGTGGAACAAAATGGCCTTTGCTGGTTCAGATCAAAGGTTCATCTAGGCTAGTTCCCCAATCCTTCTGCTTCTCTTTCCAACAGCTACTTTGAGTTGCTGAAGTGAACAGTATATAGAAGAGTGATGCTATTTCACCAGACTGTTCTCCATTCTCTGGCAGTTTTGTGCTTCACAGACTCAAAGGTGGTGTCTTCAAGGTGATGTCTTCAGTTTGTCATCCTCTATAGATTTGCCTTCTGGGAACCTGCCCAGCTATGTTTGAGACATCCTTCAAACATTCAGTGTATAGAAAATATCACAAGCATGAGTTCAAACAGTTCAACTGCATCTGGGTGAGGGAGAGGCTCTTTTTTTTGTTTGTTTTTTTTTGGACTTGAAACTTTAATTCTGTTCCCTGTAGCTGTATTGGAAAAGGAATTCCCTGTTCACCTTCAGCCTTCTGCTGAAAGCTCAGTAGCCATCTCTCTTAGTTACCCTCCCACACTCTCACCAGATCATCTCTTTAAGGGGTGGAAATCCCCATAAAGGATACGAAATGCCTGTAAAGTATTTAGGAATGGCTTAGGTGGCCAGTGCAATGGCCTCCAGTGCAAACTGAACTGTCTCCACTGTGTTATGCTTCCTTAAAATATATCAACAGTTTTCTGCTGTGACAAGGTTGATTAATGGCAAAACAAGAGCTAGAGCATTATTTATAATATTTGAGACTCAGGGTCTCACTTGTACTTACTACTGAAAATGTGGGTACACAGTTTCTTTAAACAGTATTTTAATGATGCTTTCTTGTCTGTGTTGTATGCCTTTTAAAATGATTCAAAGGGTCATTTTGCTCTGGAGCAGCTAAAAAGCAGCTTTGCTACAGAGCTGTATCATGTGAGCAGCTTCTTAAAAAATTCAGTTCAAGGCCATCATTATGTGGAGGGTTTGTAGAATTTTAAAATCCCACCAAAATACCCACAAAACCTCCAACCAAACAACCCAAAACCAAAAAAACCCACACCGAGTATATAACAGTGCTCTGCACTGAATTTCGTCTGTCTCTTCTATTACCCAGTAAGTATTGGGTATTCCTTTGTCATTTCTTCACAGCTGAAACTCTTACCTCCTTTGTTCATTCTACTCAAACATTTCTCCCTTTCCATGTCATGTTTTCATTTACAACCTTTGTGATTGTGGTGATCGCACTGGACCTGTTCATCAGATGGGTTTGCTAGACCCTGAATTGAAATTTCGTAAGTATGAATTGGATATAATTTTAGCTCTGGACTTTCTGAGGAGTTAATGAAGGTCTGAGTTTTCCCTAATACATCTCTTCTGATGTGAAAATAAAGGTGTACCCTGACACATGTTCAGGTGTGTAGAAGGAGCCGTAACTAACCCTTGTGTTCATTGTTCCAGGATGGGCTTTTCTTATCTTGGATGTGATTAATCACCACACATCTGTTTTTCATTCTAATCAAATTGTAACTAATACCTCTTTTTGCTTGCTCATCACTGATGTTTCATATATCCATAACAGACTCAAGAAAAAAGTTCGCTATGTTTGGCTGAAATTTGAGATCATTTGAGTAAAATTACTTGAATATTACCAGTAAATTTCAATTAATGTTATTTAGTAAGAATAATGACTATAATTTGACAGAAAACAGGACTTTGCTTTATGAGCTCATTACCTTATCAGAAATAACGCCACTCCTCTGTCACAGCAGTTTCCCCTCTATTTGTTGAACTGCCGAAGAGACAGTGCTTGTTTTTTTTACAGGGGTGTTTTTCTCTTCTCCCTCGTGATGGCACTTTGATAAGGCTTGAATGTAAGAATTTTCTGCAGACATTTGCTGAGGAGGTTTTCCTGTTTGGAAAGGTCCAGCAATTCGTTGAGCCTGTTGATGACTTTTAATAATTAGGGTTTAAGAAGGGTCAGTGTGGTGTCCCAGCCACTAATGCCATGCCTTGTGTGCACATGGGAAGCAAAATGAAATACAATAATCGCTTTCTACCTCCTGGTCAGTTTGGTGATTCGTGGGAGCTGGAGGACCCTGTGTGTGTTGAGGATTGGCTAAATTCAGGTTGTGGTTTCCAAGGGGGGCTTGCTGAGTGCTGCCTCCTGCCCCTCCACCACATTTTGCCATCCTCTCAGTCACACGGATGTCTCTGGTAGACTGTGCTCCGTGCTGGATCATGAGAATCTAGTGGGATTACTGGGAGTACTTACAGTCTGTGTCCTGGCACAGGAGGGGGATGGACTCCAAGCACAGAGTGCTAAAAGATGTTTTATACATTCCTCAATTTTAACCACAAAAGACGAGCATCCTGTTTAAAAGAAAAAAAAAATAGAATCTTTTTCAGATAGGTGCTAAATTTCAGAGGGTTAAGAAAAGGCAATCTGCATCACCTGTGGAAACTGGGAATGTATCATCCAAACCAGTAAAAACATTCTGTTGAGGAAACTTCTTCCTTGTCCTGCATTATATCTAATATGATTTAAATCTCGTGATCTCCTTGTCCTCCTGTTATTTCTACTCTCTGAACAGATTTTTCCCATTTTGACACAGAAACAGTTGCATTAATTTCTGCTGAAGTTCTGGGAGTTTATCTTATCTGGAAGTCAGTCCCCTTATTTGTCAAATACTCATATTTTGAAGATTTGCCCTTTTTTTTCCCCTTTCTGCTTTGAAGTGTTTTAGAGCTGTGCATTTCAGTCACTGGTACTTGTTCACCAGCAAGCAATGTGCTGATGACTTCAGTTTTATTACTTGTTTGCTCAGTGATTGTGAATTCCCATTTGATACAGGTTGAAAATCCTAAAGCTGCACCGTCTGTTTGCATGTGTAAACCTGTCCCACAGTGGCAAAGTATGAGGGTGCTGAGGGCAATTACAGGTGAGCAGTGAGGACAGCCTAAGATACCCCGTGTACAGAGGAGATCAGTTTACCACAAGAAACTCACAAAAAGTCTCCACAAATCTGCTATGTGTATCAGAAATATAAAGCGACTCACGAGGTATAAGCATTGCTTTCCACAAGAAAAAAAGAATCCTCTGCAGCTTTAGTTTTCATGCACAAGGGTGTTTATGGATGGTAATTTGAAAATTTCTGCATGCTTTCAAAACCGTGTGCTATAAAGAGTATGCTCTGGGAAATCAGTGCTATTTTGCACTGTTCTGTATTAAAGTTGGTTTACTACATCACATCTAGTAAAAATCACTTTAGACAAGTATTTATTTTCTGCTAGTCTCTATGAAAGGGTTTAAGACTGGCAAGGGCATCCTCTGAGAGCAGTCCTCTGCTATCCTGCATTACATAATCTCCTCTATAAAATTCCTACTTAATATACATGAACATGGCAACAACCACTCCTTTTGCATTCAGTTGCATCTACAAATTTCTAAGTTCACCCTGTAGATCCTGGATAAAATTGAATTTCTGCTAGGCCTGCAGCCCAAGATTTAATTACTGCTGACCTGACTTGGCATCCAAAGTTTGGGAACAGCTGAGTGTGTTGAATCAGATCTTCAGCATGCGTAAACTAATTCTTTTGTAAAAGTCAGCTGTATGTCACTTCTGTCACGTACAGATGTGAAATACTTATCAGCATGATACCTTTGTTGTTGCTCTGTAGATTTTGGGTTCAAAGCAGCAAGGAGCTTCCAAGATGGAATCTGAGAGTGGAGTAAAATTAAGGTAAACACAATTGGGGTAGAGATCAACAGTCGAAGATTAATTAAAGGTCTCGTGCTCAAATTTCAGATCGAATATTTCTGTTCAGCAGCAGTTCTTCTTTAGGGATTCTGCAGAATTAGTTTTATGCCAAGTATATTTTCATTGCGTTGATTCTAATCAACAGAGTGTTGTATGTGGCATGTGTTAATTGAATATTGACAACTTAGAAGCACTGGACAAATGTCTGGAGTGGTGGGAAGGAAGAGACTATGAGTTTGTCTATGAGTCTTGAATTTCTGAATCCAAGCAATTTGTCTTGAGCTAATTATGTCACAGATTGGTGCTGGATGCTGCTGTGTTGCATACCCTGCAGATTTCCAAAGGAGCAGCTGTGAAGGCAGTTAAATTCACTGAAGACTTTCCCTGGTATTACAGTAGGGTAATTGGCACCAAAAATGAAATCTGAGGATACAGAAATACTGTCGAGGCTACTAAGCTAACTCAAGGGGGAAAAACCCAGCCAACAAACTCTTCCCTCCCTTCCTGAGGGAATGCCTGCTTCTGAGGATGAGGAATGTCTCAGTGGTGTATATATACATTACAGTGGTCTTGATCACCTTCATATCCAAATGGAACATTTGGATTTCCTCATTGCTTTAGGAGAAAAAAAGATGGTGTTCCTGGTTCAGTGCTGCTGTAAACAGATACCTGGGTTGAAATGAAGCTGAGTTAATTCAATACAGACTCTCTCCTAGAGGACAGGTCAGTTGAGCAGAGGTAAAACACTGGTGCAACAGACAGACAACTGCTTGGGGAAAAGGTTGAAACTGAGAAAGGTAATTAGGGCAGGAGATAAACATATGGCATGACACTACATACATGACTAGGGCTAGAATCAGCAGCAACCTTCCCGGAGGTCTTTGGCTGTAACACCAAAAGGAAGGAGTATAAAAGTGGAAACAAAGCATTATTTCTATTATGATTTCTTTTATATGCTTATATGCAAGGTACTTTCCAAATACTTGAAAAGAATAATCTCTGCTTCAAAGCATTAATTTTTGACTACATAAATTTAGAAAGGTAGATGTAGTTTAGGTGCCTAATTGCCCATCCAGAAAATATTTAAAACAGTTAAGGTTAAGAGTTAAACTTTCAAAAGTTAGGAACAGTGGAATTACAAGCGGCTTCAAAGCTTTTATTATGACATATTTCAGAACTTTTTATCTGTGTGTCTTTTCTTGGCCATGCATACCACAGAAGAAGAAAAGGCTGAATGGGGATAATTGCTTATGGCATTTAGCTCCTGCTACTTCAGACATCTGTGTGCATTGGATGCTGGGTGAGAAGGACCTATGCAGCAAATACCATGAGTTATGGCACACTTCTCGCCATCCTGCAGGCAATTAAAGGGCAGAAGGAAGTACTGACAGATGTAATCACAGCCTAGAAGTGATGGTGGGCACTGCAGTTCCCAGATGTGGTATGTTCCTTAATTAAGCGTGTCATAGAAATCTTAGAGTTGTGTCAGCTTGCAAAAAGGCTCTTGTCAAATCCTGCAGTGTGGCATCCAGGGCTGACTGCAGGGTTTCTGGGGAGACTTAGGTGACTCTGTGTTGTGTACTTTTTGGCACAGCTGGGACTGCCCTAATGGATGACATGGAGGGGTTGAGGTTGGCTGTGGGAACTCATATTTTGCCAGTGGTTTTCTCAGTTATTTGCAGGCATCAAAAGTACGTTGACATTGCCAAACTCAGATTTAACTTCAGGTGCTGGAGGGAACATGTGTTAGAAACCACAAGTTTTTCTGTTCTGGTAGCTAGATTTTCTAGCTACTGGTAGAGGAAAAAAAGGAAAAAGTGAAGTTTCTTCCATGATTGAACCATTTTTCCCTTTCTTATCTTTCCCTGACTACCTCTTTGCCTCCCAGGAGGAGGAGAAGAGGGGACAGACAGCAGACCAGATGGCTAAAGTTTAGCTAAAAAAAAATAAACAGTGAAGAGTAGGGTCTTACAATAACAATCATTAGGGGGCATTAAAAAGAGGCAAAGCAACCAGACTGACTTGTAGCTAACCTACTGCTGATGTTCTGGGACAGAAGTGTCACCCAGAGGATGCTAAGGATGACTGATAAAACAGCTGCTTCTTCCATCAACACGTAGGGCTAGGAAGAAAATTCTCATAAAAATAACAATTAAACAAATGTAATTTTAACTTTCATACGTTTCTGTAACTGAAAAGAAGATGGTTGGCACAGTGCACCATTGAACCCTTTCCCTCCTCTCCTTTATTTTTAGGACAGTAGTTACCAAAAGCTGTAAATTATCCCACTGTGTCTAAAGACTATGCAAGAAAAGCTTTAGCATGAGCATACACATTTGAGCTTTTTCTGAGTCGACTTCCAAGACCATATCCAAATGTTTAAATATTTCTCTAAAAGGAGGTTATTGCCAAGAACTTCCTGTGGAGATAAACCATATGCGACTGCCAGTACCTCTAGTAGGCAGTTTCTTGCAGAAAAAGTGCCACGTCAAAACATAAGTACCTCAGTTGCCAAGCCTGGATTGTGGACTTTGTTGTTCTATTTGCAGTTTTATGTTGTGGTGCGACTTGTGCACCCTTCCTGGAGACAGCTT
>WEIT01037750.1:0-12068 GCA_013389985.1 Dryoscopus gambensis
CTCAGGAACACTGAATTTTGAAATCACAGTTAAGTAGCTGATTCTTAACCTTTTATTTTTGTATCTTCATAATAGAAACAATAGAGGAGTTCTCTAGTGTTGATGTAAGAAATAATTTTCTGTGACTATTTAGCTTGATATTCCTGTCTAACAGAGAAGATTTTCCCGATGTCATCTTTGACAACTTTTTGGTCTATCATCAAAAAATATTTCCAATCTTCACTTTATGACTTATATCATCAGCCTATGAGTTTTCCCAGGGGTTTAGCTAAACATGATATTTGGGAATAGCTCAGCTTGATTGAATTCAAATTTTTTTCTTCATAAATTAAGGGCACTACAACCCTCAAATTTTAGGAAAGTTCAGCAAAAAATCCATTAATATTTTAGTCAATGTTGCTTTCAACTGTTTTAGCAGCATCAAAAGTCAGGAAAACCTCTGAAAATCTAGAATAGGACACTCTAGTGTATCTGGTGTCCCATTAAAAAAGCAAAGAAATAAAACAAAATTTTTTCAGGCATAAACTCTACTCCAGGAGAAGTTTGAATTTGTGTAATAGAAATAAGTAAACCTAACCAATGGTTCCCCTTAAAGACCTCTACTATTTTCTTGTAAATCTTGCTGAGTTGATGGAAACCAAGAACACTTCTCCAGTTAGGGCATAAGTGATAATTACATATTTACAGGCACATTTATTTGGAACAATTAACATTAAGAAAGGAATATGATAAAGTCCTTTAAAAACCAAGAGTAGATTGTAGAAGATGAACAGGAGGTGACCCTTCAGTTTCTCACAGTATGAGAACCAGTGTTAAGTGGTTCTTTTGGCTGCAAGTCCAAAATGCAGTAGAGGAAATGTAATTCAGCTTGGAATCACTGGACTAAAGTGCTCTGGAAGTCAAAGGATTCAAAAAAGGGGTTACACATGTTCATGAAGGATAATTCATTGTGGTTATTAGACTGATGAACAAAGGAAAAGAGAAGTTATGCATAAGCTCCTTTTCCTCTGACTATTTCCACATAAAGTCATACATGCAAAGTGCTAGAATTTTATTGCAAGGTTAAATTAGGCAAAGTGGGAACAGGCAAAGAAAGGAAAGTGCTACAGAAGGAGCAGTGTGAATTCAAAGGGAAGTAAAATGAGGAATCTAAGAGAAAAACCCTTGGGGACAAGACTGAAAGGGTTGCCATGAAATTGTGACAGGACTCTGAATTGTAACCGCTGTTCAACACACACCCGATGTTTTTCTGGCTCTTTTTATGCTTTGACCTAACTGAAGAGTGAGCAAGCTGTGTCAATCTCTTGTCCCTGAAAGAATCTGCCCTGGGCAATTTTCTGAATATCTGTTAAATTCAAACTTGATTTACATAGAGGCTTCACATACAATTCAGAAAACAATAGTCTAAATTTAACCCAAAGTTTCTCCTGGAGCTTGTCTCATCCCTGCATATCATCCCTGCAAATTGCCCTAATGTAAAAATCTTTATTCAAGACTCTGTTATCAGAGAGAACTCTCATCTCCTTTCCCCTTTTCCTAAATCACTATCAACAATAGGGAACATTCTATGGTGGGGTTTTTTTCTTTTTTTTTTTTCTTTTGAGAAATAATAATAAATATTAACTTAAAAAACAAATTGAAATGCATAGCTTTGGATACCTGCTTTTCCAAAGGGAAGTGATAACAGCCATTAGCTTGTGACTTACCTTAGGAAAACAAAGACTGTTATCTGGTTCTGTGATTTCAAACACCAGGACATGATATACAGCTGGGAAAACCCAAGGGACAGGTTTCTGAATGCTGAAGAATAGAACAGAGAAGCTTGAGCATGTGGAGCACCATGTCCAGTTCTGGGCTCCCTAGTACAAAAAATATATGGACATTATTATTAAGTTACACTAACAGAAAACTTATCTATTTTACAGGATTCTGCACTAGAAAATAAATTGATCCACTGGCCTGTACATAGTAAATATCAGTATTTTCCCATCAGACTTTAATTAGCAGTCCTTCAAGCCTTCTTCTAGGTCCTTCACAATATGAACAAAGCCATCAGGCCAGGTAGCAAGAATTATGAACACTGAGCCAAGAAATCTTCAAGGAGAATTCCCTGCCTGTTGAATGAGTTAATGGGATCCAGAGTGTCTTCCCTGCCCTGGATCAGCTTTTGTTTTGGTACAGAGACTGAGAAGTGCACCAATTTCTGTCTTGTCCGTGTTTGTATCGCCATCCATGAGCTACAAGAAGGGCTTCACATATACCTCTAAATGTTACAATAAGGTTTCTGTTTCAGAGCTAGCTCATATCTGGCTAGGACAGACTAGAATGTTGTAGCTACACTTGTAATTTTCTGTCCATTAAGACATACCTTAAACTTTATTTACCATGCTCTTCAGCTAAGATTTCCCTTTCCATTTTGTTTTAATTACACAAATGTTGTTTTACCTCCTTATCACTCCATTCATCCTTTCTTCTTTGCTGTCTACTCTGTAATCATCCGTCTCATCAGAACCATGTCCGATGCATGAGGGCTCATACAAATCACCATAATCCAAATAAAAGAAATGCTGACAGATGAACAAGACATAAAACACATCCTGGATCATTCCTAGAATGCTCACAAACTATAATGATATAAATTAACAGTAAATAAATATGACCAGCCTGCTAGAACCCTTCAACACCAAAAGTCTGATATATACCTGTCCGTAGATTTTCCACCCAAGGGGAAACAAGCCAGAAGCAACATTCCCCACACTTTCCCTTTTCCAAGTGCAATGAGTATGGATCCAAAATGATTTCTCTGCTGCCTTGGTCACTCAGATATTGTTAATCAGATCTCCTTCCTCCAAGCAAACATAAACATCTCCACAGCTTGTGTGTGCTATGAAGACAAAACTTCCCACTCCTTCTGCAGGAATACCAAACTTCTTAAATGAAAAAAATGGTACAATAATCTCTTCCAGGCTCTTGCCCTGCAGACAGGGATGCCTCCTCTCCTGCTATGTACAATTTAGATACCACCCTCCCATTTCTGTGAACATCACAGAACTTAAATGGACAAGCACACAGCACAAAGCAGTTAAGCCTCCTATAATCTCAGCAAAGATTTGGCAAATAGATCACATGCAGAGAGGCTTACTGGTACATTCTGAACAGGCTTAGGTGACAGAATCCTGTGTATAGAGTGTTTGTGAATGAAAAGACAAAAAGGCAGCAGAACCTTCACACAGCAATGAGTAGTCCTACAAAGTGAAATAAATCCCTTTGAATAGACTGTGCAGAACTCAGAGCAACTGAGGAAAAAAAAGTTCCTCAACTCAAATAAATAAAGAGCATCCCCACATTTCCCAGAGTCTGCAACAGATGTTTTCAAGAGTAGCTAATTGTCTTTGGCCAGAACTTAATTCAATAATGTTGGAAGCCTGAGGGGAATTCCTGGTGCTAGAAAATTAAGATCTTAGTAATTAGCAATGACTGGGCAAACCACCCTCTGTGATCACCGAAAATGCCTCCTACAAGAGCCCAGTCCTCCCCAACGAGCAGCACGAGGAGGAAATATGGTTAAACAGCATCTTGTCACTGAATTGCTTTGTTACATAAAGTCTAAGGCCTTGAGCAGTCCCCAAACATATGGTGTGGAGAACCTTGCTTGGAGTCTCATTTCCCCCTTATATCCCGTGCCTTGACAACTGCAGCTGTCAGGCTGGCCCGGCTCCAGCATTTCCAGGGCAGACTTTCCCTGGGATGAGTTAATTGCAAGGCTCACAGTGAAGTCCCAGCTCTGGATGGGGTCTCCAGCCCGTGTCCCACTTTGGTTCTGAAACTTTCTTAGGCGTCTCTTGCAGCTATGGAAGCAGCAGTGCCAGCACAGATGGAAACAACTGGACTTCTCAAACTTTTCTGCCTCTAGTCAAGCCTGGTGATGAAGCAGCTCATAAAAACCTGCCAGACGAATCTGGCTTGGTGATAACGTTGTCAATACACCACTGAAGTAAATAAGACTGAAGCTCGTGCTTTGCTGTGCAGAATGCAGGGATAATGGCATAAGACTTAAAGGACCCATCTGTTTTGTGGAGAGAAAATTTCAAAGTGTTTCCTGTTCGTCTCCCCCAGTAATATTCATAATAATGAATGGAGTAGACTCTGAACAATGTAAAAATCTTTATCAGACATACAGGACTTCAAAGCTGCAAAACATTAGTAAATAAAGTCAATTTAATTCAAAATCTGTCTCCAAAATACAATTCCTCTTGATAATAACAAATCACATTTCAACCCATCACATCAAAGTAACTGCAGAAAGGTGATTTACAGTCAGAAACCTTTTCATTTCTGTATTACCTCCGCCTTAGCCGAAAGAAATATTTTATATGTGAATATATTTTTATCTATCATTTCTAAATATATTTCTGTATATAGAGATACATAAAATTTATTTTTATATTGTGTATGTCCAGGTGCCTGCTGATGTGCTTATCTACTGATAAAAGCATGCAGTTTCACTTAAATTATTATCTCCAGGATCCCTATTTTTCATCCTATTTCCAGGGAAATAGTCAAAACTTTATAGCCAGAGAAACTGTGCAACATCCCAGTCTCACACATTCTTTCTCAGGAATTACACAGTCCCCCTTTGACAGGCTAAGATGCGGTTTTGATTGTGGTCCAGAACTTGAGTTTGGGAAGTTTACATTCTGTTCTTTGCATTGTAACTTTCAATCACCCTCTGTAAATCGCTCAGGATTTCTATTTTGGGGGAATTGTCAAGTGCTTTTTAATACACACAAGGGTCCCTGTACTCAGAAGGTTACAGACCATACTGTGGTATCACTGTAAGACATGAAGTAAAATGCTGGGTTTATTTTGTAGCCAAACCACAAATATTTTTTTATGGCAAAGATCAGGGACAGGTTCTCCAGAGGATACTAAAGAGAGAATATTTTATTCTCTGCTTGATGCCTCATGAGGTGTTTTACCCAAGGTCTCATAAGAGGTTTGCAGTGGTTCAGCCCTCCCATTCCCATTCCAGTTATGATCCAGGAGGTTGTCTGTTCCCAGGGCCAAGGGTGTAGTCTGTCCTTCAGTCTTAATCTGTAAGGCAGCAAAATTGTATTATGAACAACAAACAGTTGTCAGTAGCACCATCTTTTTAGTAATTTTTAATCTCCTTAGGCACACCTGGTTTTGAGCCTCCTGTTGAATGGCCTGATTTGCTTGTATGTATCAAAAGTAAAAAGATTTTTAAGAAGTCTTATGTAAAGTTCAGGAGCAGAGCTGGAAACAGCCTGTTAAAATGAATGACTTGTGATAAACAGAAGAATGGGACAAACGAACCATTTTATCAGCTCCCAGTGTAGCCAAGTCTACTCCAATCTTCAAAGGCATTCAGAATAATTGCTCACTGTTGTGTGAAATCTCTCCAATGAAACAACTTTATTATTGTCTGCCCTCTGTTACTGAGACAGGGTGTTATCCCACAGACAAGCCATCAAAATGTGTGAATCCTGGAAATGAGCCAGAAGAGGTCCCTGTGGGCTTGTAAG
This sequence comes from Dryoscopus gambensis, assembly GCA_013389985.1. Taxonomy (NCBI): domain Eukaryota; kingdom Metazoa; phylum Chordata; class Aves; order Passeriformes; family Malaconotidae; genus Dryoscopus; species Dryoscopus gambensis. The sequence goes on from WEIT01037750.1 coordinate 5,547, forward strand.
TCAAATGAGAGGTGCATCACTGTGGAGCAGAAGAACAGACAAAACCAGCTACAGGTCCTATGTGGCTTTGTGAGCAGAAGCAAAAGGTGGTGATGCAGACATTCAGCATTTCATTAATGGCTTTCTCCATCAGTCCAATGACTGCTCTGAACTAAAGGTCTTCTCAAAGATTGGAAATTCAATGAGGCAATTAATACCTTGCACTGAGCAACAGTTGGGAATTTGATTCCTTCTGAATTCTTTCTGTCTGGACCTGTAGTAACATTTGAACTTTGGGAATAAAAAAAGCGAATTCTGGGTATGCTGAGGAGAATGGCAGAAACACCACTGACCTCAGAGAAGTTCTGATTTCCCTGTTTGGCTGATGCACAGTCTGGGTTCCAGTAAAGTACCAAGCAACGGGGAGCTAAGGCACAACAACAGACATGAAATCCATAAAGCTGCTTGCATTTATAATATTATGAGTGTTGTTGTGATGTCCTTGTATTGGGTCTGGCTGGGACAGAGTTAATTTTCTTCCTAACAGCCCAGATGGTGCCGTGCTTTGGATTTGTGACTAAAACAGTGCTGATATCACACCCATGGTTTAGCTATTGCCAAACAGTGCTCACGCAGCTTCCAGATCTTCTCTGTTTCTCAGTCTGTCCCCTCAGCAAGTGGGCTGGGGGTGGGCAGGAGGCTGGGAGGGGACAGAGGACACAGCTGACCCACACTGATCAAGGGGTCTTCCATGCCATAAAACATCACGGTCAGCAATAGCACTGGGGAAATCTTTCCAAACGAGCCACTGTTCAGAGAGTGAACACATTCACGAGCCAGTAAGAAGTGGTGAGTGTCTGCCCTTGCATCACATCTTGTTTTTGTCTTTATTTCAACCCCCAAGTTGTTTTTTTTCTCTTCGGGTTCTCTCTGCCACCTGCTGCAGAGGGCAATGAGCATGGAGCTGGTGGGTGCTTGGTTGTGTGACAGAACCCACCACAGTTCTGTAATCCACTATAGCCCCACACTCAGCTCCCCTAATAACATTTCCAGAATAATAAAAACAGAAAAATCCATCCCAAGCAATTCTATACCAAACTGACCACTGACAGAACCAAGTAACAAAGCTTGAGCGATTACAGAAAGCTCATTTTAGGGCAGAACTAGAGCTCTGTGTAAGGTCAGTGACCCAGTTTTCAACACGGCATCCCTGTAGGTGCAGAAAACAGGATGGAAGAAATCCATACATGGGTGGGACAGTCCCCAGAAATATCCTCTCTTTAAAATGTCTCAACTGAAAGAACAGAAAGTCAATACAGGGATCAATGCGTTTTTGTTCCCTTCCTGGCAGAAGCTAAAACGCAATCTTCAATGTACAGAAATGCCAACACAGTCTTTATGCTTGTTCACAATTAGCTTGGTGAGTGATTTTTAGAAGTGTGTAGTGGATGTAGGTGTGCAGTTCCTGACAGATTTTTGCCCCTCAGTGCTCCGAATTGCAGCACTCAGAAGATGCACTCAGTAAACGTTATCACCAAATACCTGTTACTGTGCCTTACAGAAGAGTGATCTCTCATGACCTGGCTGTTCATTGTGGCAGCTGAAGGAGACAAAGGAGAAATAATTTTGTTTTTCAAAGCTTTTCTTGCTTCATGTCAGAAATACACACAGAGAAAAATATCTCCTCTGGGTATTACAGAAGCTAAGCAGAACTGGAAATGTTGGTAGTGTAGAAGTTGGTTCTCTTTCCTGGGCCAGAGGGTGAGAAGATTCAAACCATTGCTACACCCCAGAAACCACGGCACCCTTGGCTGGGGCTCTCTGTGAGCAGCATCTCCTTCCCTGGTACAAGTGCTGGAGTGCCCAGTCCATGTGCCCAGCCCGTGGAGACCTCACTGCTGTCACAGCATCAGCAGCAGCTCCTCAGCAGGGCTCTGATTACAGCCAGAGCTGGGAGTTTGCCTCACACTGACAAGCAGCACCTTTTAAAGGACCTCACAGAAGACAGGGGTCACTCGGGGCCGGGTGAGCGGCAGCACTGGGACCTGTGAGGAGAGTGGCACCAAAGTCACCTCTGGCACAGGCACGTGTCCTGCCTCCCATGGGCTCTTCACACAAAAGTGATGACAAGGATCATTCTTCCCTCCATAATATAACTATCAGGCAGCCGGAAAGCCAAGAGGGAAACCTGATCGCTTTTGGTCGGTAGTACAAACCCGAGAGACCATAGAACTGAGTTGGCTGAGCCGGTACCTTACAGCTTTCATCACCATCATAAAATCATTTTCTTTTTTAACTTTCTTTAGCAGCAAATACTGAGTCCCTGAACTGTGGTTGGTTCTTCAACTCTCTTCTCCATCTCTCATCCTGAGTTCTTGCCTTAGCAACTTTCCTGGCATTTAGCTACACAGTGAAATCAGATGCCATATGAAAAAATACTTCATTTTGCCAGTTTTGAACATGCTATTTTTCAGTTTCATTCAATATCATCTCTCTCATGTTGTGAATCACAGAGGACCTAAATTCTAAATTTCTTTCCTGGATTATTCATTATTTTATATGCTGTTATCAGGCCCTTTCTTATTCAATCTTAATAACAAACAAATCCCATCTGTTCTGTTTCTCTCCACATTCATCATTTCAGAGTTTGTGCTGTTAAACTTTATAGGAAGAAAAGTTTTTATTTCTATCTTCTGTCTGGAAGAGTGGGAAGCACCACAGACCCAGGACATTCAGCTCTGGACAATGATCCAAAGAAATAACTTTTTAGGATTGTTTTACCTGTTAAAATGGATGTCATTAACCCCTTGTAATATGGCAGACTAGGAAATGCACACTGAATCTGTCAGAATTCTCACAGAGGTCTTCTGTTTGTGAAAAAATAGATCTTCTGGGTGGGAATTGGTTGTTTGCTTCTATTGGGTTTGGGGGGGTTTTTTGTTGTTGTGTTTTTGTGGTTTTTTACTCTTTCTCAACTCTCCCAAACTCTCTTCCTTGAGCGTTTTAATTGCCTTCTATAAAAATTAATCAGCTGATGAGCACAAGGCAGTGTGAAGTATCTTATTCTGCATCATCTGTGGATTGTGTCATTCCCTGAGCCCAAATTCAGAATAATATTTAGAAGATAGTGGCTCTTGAATCCAGATCAGACCAAATTTTGTTGGCCCTGCTGAAGTTCTGAGATAAAAATCATTGAAATTAAGGTTTTAAAGGACTTTTTCACTATCTGACCAAGATTCTTAATTCATTTTAAGTCAAAGCACTTAGAAAGCAGCTTTGAAGCCAAGGCAATGCATGTTTCTTCCTTCATATACTGATCCTGGCAAGCTAAGGAACATACTCGCTGGACTCTGGAATTTGGCAGTCTCCACCAAAATTCAGCTGTCGCTCCATGAATGTCACAGATTTTTAATTTCTGAAGCAGGACTCTGGCTCTGGATGCCTAAATCCAGTCAAATGAGAACCTTGAATCTCAGTATCTCTTCATTCCTTATATCTGACACAGTTTAGTCTGGGACTGAAGTGTCATTCTGTCAGCACCTCTCCAAAGGCACCATCTGAAGAGTCATGAGACAGCCCACCAGCATTAACAGCAGTGAGCTGAGGAGACAAGAGTTTCTGGGAGCTGCTTCAGTTTGGGGATGACTGTGGCTTCCCAAAAGTCCCTCAGGACCCTCTGGAGGGGGGATAGGCCCAGGTATGGAATGAGATTCCTCAGGTATTTCAGTCACAGAGCTGACAAGATCATCTCTGACAGTTTACCTCTTTAGAATCCTGGATTGTGCTTAAACAGTGGCTCAGCTCTCACCGGCTGACTGCTCCATTCTGCTAGAGTGAAGGACTAATTACACTGATATCTGGAAATTGAAGGGTAATTCAGAGTGAAGAATACCGGAGGAGCTGATACAAAGTCTGTGTGAATTGAAACCTGGACATTCACCTGACAAATTCTCTGAGCAGAGCTGGAATATCCTGTGCATCTGTTATAAAGATAAAACCTTCTTCTTCCTAAATGTGCTTGTTCCCCACTGGAGTGGCATGCCCTGTATGAATTATTCCAGCTGAAAGCCTAAAACGTGACTTTCATTTTCACAGATTTGATTTTGTAAACTCCGTTTAGATCAAAGATGATTTTCATGTTGGATTTTTCCTTTAATTGAGCAGACAAAGCGTATACTAATTAGCTGATCTAACATAGTAAAAATGATCATAATCTTCTGATATTTTTCACAGCTGAATGTCTTTGAGCAAAACCAGCAGGGAAGTAGAGAAGAATGATATAGAGGAGGCTAGAACGGGATAAATTCTTGATATGTACAAGTATATGAGACAAAATTAAACTTGCTTGTAACTTCATGTATCTCTGCCTTTAGAGTTTCAAATGTACAAATACATGGGGAGAGAATGTAGTTTTCTCTGAACAATACAGAGAAGGAAAAAATCTTCTATTCCTTTACAATCTTTACCACATATTCAGAATATTTGTCCACTCCAAGAAGCAGTGTAAAAATAGCATTTACTATTTAATGTGTCTCTTTATTTGCTATGTTTGCACATACAGAATTTTAGCTAATAAATTTGATATATCTGTGAGTGTAAAGTGCAACCACTTCAAATTAGTTTGATCAAAGGTCAGACATTAGGCTGATAAAAATTCTATGGCTTCTGGAAGAGGCTGGGGAAGCAAAGATAATAATGTCCTCAGAGACCAGCACCTTGCAGCCTTTTTTAGGGCCATTTACATGTAAATAAGGTATTTATAAGCTCACATAGATGTTAGCAGAATCTGAATTTGGAATATTGTTCTCAAATAAATAGTAGAATTTGTTTTTCTGCCTCAGCTTTTTCAAACTGTTTATTTAATATTGTTTGTGTTGCACCTCCTACTGAGATCAATATCTTGTTGTGCTCAGACCCTGTACACCTGCTCAGACCAAGGAGGCTGATTACACAGTGTCTATAATCTAAATTGCAAACGTCCACACCATTATTGGGTAGTGTGGAAAAGGCAAAAACTATTTTTGCTCCCCAGTGCTACACTGCAAGAATCAGATTTATCCCTCTGCCAGGTTTTAAAAGGAAAGGAATGCTAATGAATGATTTGCATTCCTGGACTGGTTCTGCTCAAAACTTGCTAGCACAGGTAGGTGCTTACTTTGCTTAACTATGAAGTTGTTACTACATAAAAAAAAGAAAATATGTGAAAGGAAATAGAGGAAAGAGCCTGGTTCAAATGGATTCAGCTGGCAAGTGGTAGAGTCAGTCGGCCTCTGCCCGTGTTGCATCTTGCCAGCATTATTATCTTCCTCCAGAAGGGTCCTTAATCTGACAGACATCCCCCCTCCACTCCAGCCCCAGCATGTCTCACCTGTGCTGGGACAATTTCTGGTATAAAACACCCTTGTGAGAGGACCCCTCACTCCCAGGGAGAAGAGTTAGAGCCACAATTGCAATGATGCACTTGGCTTTCACCCTACATTGAATTTTATTTTTGCTTTCTGTACAATGACTTTACCATCATTTCAATTGCTTCAAGCTCCAAAAAGCTGAGGTGGATTCTTGTCTCTGATACATCTTTGGACAAGTTAATGGAGCATAGATTTTTAAAACACTTTGAAAGACATTTTATTTTCTAAATCCAGCTAGAGTGAGAAGAAATAAGGACCTAAATATGTTTTAAGGTTCTAAGTCCAAACAACACCCACAATGCAAGGGGTTTGGAGGGTTCTCAGGAACTGTTTCTAAGTTTCCTTTGAAAGAAGAAGTTATTAGTCTTTCTTACTTACATGTGAATCTTTTTCAGGTTATTCAGGATGAAATAAAGCCTTTTGAAACTTCAGCCCTGAATTATTTACAGCACAAATAATTTTTTCAGATCAGAAATCAAATTTGCCAGTATCAGTGTTAACCACACTCTTCAAAAATTTGGGAAGCACTGCTTTTTTGGCAAAGAAGCTAAGACTAAAGTTTTTTATTCACAGGAGGATCAAGAAGAGGAAGAGGGAGAAAGGGAGGCATTTCACAACCCTGATTGTGTTTCTGCCAGATATGAGCACCTGGAGTGAAAGGCTCTTTCTCAGCATTAATGGGCACCCGAGGAGCAGCACCAAATTTTTTATTATGTTCCTTCTCTTCTTAATCCTGCTTTATTTCGTCTACAACAAGGATATCTTTGAGAAAGTTGGAGTTTTTGGGAGGCAGAGGGGAAAAGTTAGAAGGTTTTGGGTTGAGTTTTTTTTTGGGGGGGTTGCTTTGGGGTTTTGTGGTGTTTGTTTTGGTTTTTTGTTTTGTTTTGTTTTGTTTTTTCAAAGGCACATACTGGAGCATGACTGAACAGTGTAGCAAATTGCAAATGGGATGTGGGAACTGGCTGCAAACCTCAGTGCTTGCCAACTGTCTTGGGTTGCAGTATGTAACCAAAAATGTGTAATTCTATTTTCATCTGTTGAAACCAGTTGAAAGATATTTTCATCTCTTGTAACTCCAGGGGGAAAGAGGGCGGGTGCCTTCTGTTAATGGGTCACTTGTTAAAACCAGATGGGG
>WEIT01037750.1:13092-31095 GCA_013389985.1 Dryoscopus gambensis
TCAGTTCACTCAGCACAATTACCTTTCTGACAGGAAAGTGTTCGCAGCCACCTCGCACCTTGCTTTTAGAGCTATCAGTAGTTCCATTTGCACCTTTCCAAAGGGAAAGCCAGGATGCCGTACAGCCAGTCTGATACACAGCCTGCTAAAGTGTAGGATGAAGAGACTTAGTCCTCACTCTAAAAAATCTCCAGTAACAGTTCTGAAAAATTAATTAATTGACTTGCAATCATATATTAAGGTAGACTATGGTAGCTATATAGTTTAAGTAATTAATGTGTGAGAACTCTAACGAGAGAATTACTCTTATCAATATTTTTACATGCCCTCTGATTAAATTTCTTTTCTGTAGCATTTCCCTGGTATATGACAGTGACTGCTCAGTTGAAAGGCCTATCTGTGCCAGCAACTTGTCTCTGATAGGTGTTTGCCATTGGTCACTGGGGAAAAAAAAACAATATATATATATATATATATACACGTGCCAAGTATATATTTCCCCCATCACTATTACTGTCTCAGCCCACCAATACTTGTAGCTCAGAGCCAGGGTTGTATTTTGTACATGTAATAGTTCTCAATGTTTTTCCCTTTAGCTAGTTTGTCTACTTTCCCCTTGAACGTTTTACTTTTTAAACCTGATTATCCACATTTTCTGATAAGGAGTCCTCCAGCTTATCTTGACAATGTGTCTTAATAATTTCTCCCTTACTTAAATCTCATTTTTAGATAGCTTTCCATCAGCTTCAGCCCCCCAGATTCAGTTAGGGGTAGGTGCCATGTTCTCCAGGGGAACATAAACCCTTGCCTACTCACAAAGGGGGAAGATATTCTTTCTACTTGAAAGGTCTTGATTTATGGAAATGAATTGCTGCTTTACAAGGGAGAAATAGGTAATTTTCAGAAATTATCCAAGCTTTTACGGACCCAGTAATGCAGGAATTTAACTTAACTTCAACCTACCTTCATGTCTCACAGGATGACTTACCACCGTCAGGGGATTCTCTTTATCCTTCTCTCCAATCTCCATGTGCAGAGGTCCCACAGCCTCCTCAGCATATCCCAGGGCTTCTCTCTCCTCATAGGTGCAAAAATGTCCTAAACTTTGGCTGCTGTTGGAATTCAGCAATGAGTGAAAGAAAATCAGCAAGTTCAAGCCGTTGTGCTTGAGGACAGCAACTGATGAGGAGCTTGGATAAATTCCAAATAATAAAATAAATAAAGTGCAAGGGCCACTATGGGCTACCCCCATCACCCATTCAAAATGAAGAAATGAAGATGGGAGTGGAGCTATAAGAGGAGGGTTGCCCGGTTTGCCACGTGAAATGGGAAAAGTGTGAAGAGACTCTTTATAAAATACCATTTGCAAGCTCACAGTGCAACCTGCTGGTGTTTCCCACTAGTGTACAAAGTGGCTGAACTGGGTGAAGTCGGGGGGACTTGGGGTACCTGAGGGACCCCACTGTGTATTTTTGCCTCCAAGAAAATAAATTCCATCCTGCTCCAGCAACAAATGAGAGGCATATAAATTCAGAATTATGTCAGGATTATCATACAGCAGAAGCAAGTCTGAAAGACCATTAAAGAAAAAACTGCTTCACTGGGGATCCATCCCTGTGGAAACAGACATATTTTCTCTTACCTCTGGAATATCCTTCTGAAAACATGTGTGCTCTGAGTCCAAACCACAGCTATGATGCTGGTCACTGTGACTGCAAAAATCTACCATCACCTATATCAACACCTGGGGGGTCGATTTTGGGATGGATCACACGGTTTTGGAATTGAGTGTACATCCTCTAGAATAAGGAGAGCCTCAAGAAGAGTGACAGACTTGACCAGAACCACCAGAAAAACAATTGCTGGCACGTCAGGAGATCTGCTGGACCTGTCAGAGGGAACTGGGGGGAAGCAAATAAAGAGAATACATGCTTGTCATGACAACACAATAGTGAGTGAAAATATAGAAATTCTCTATTTTCAAATAAAGGATAAAAGCACAGAATAGATAGAGTCACACAGAGAAAACAAAGACTGACATGTCAGGTGGCAAGAAGGGAATCAAGCCCACAGGGTACACATTGCAACAGAAAGACTGGAGGACAAATAAATGGAAGGGAGCTGCTGGGGAGTCTCATTTGCTTTAATTTAAAACCTTCTCTTAAATAATTTCAATATCCTAGGCATGCTGGAAATTTGGGAGCAGAAAGGCATTCCAACTCCAGGCTACCAAGTTCAGAAAGGAGCAAGCAGACTTTGCCAGGGTTGGGGTAAGGGAATAAAGCCATATGCTAAAGTAACCTTGGATTTGAACCAACATTACCTGCACAAGCAGGATCCAGCCAGGATGATAACACTTAATGAAATATGTTCTTCGAGAAATCACACAGAAAATGACAGCTGGAAATGCAGCTGGAACTTTAATAACCCATCTTCAGGTGAGGAAGAAACATATCAGGGCATAACCCAAGCAATCCACGATTAACACAAAGGGACGGCTAGGGCACCCAAAAGAGAAGAGATAACCCTTTAGTTTTACAGGATTTAGCCCAAGAGGATTCAGCTGAAGACACTGTACCACAGTTTGGTGTCAGTAAAGTCTCGTGTTACAGCAACACTCTCCCAGGGGAGTACACAAAGCACAACAAATCCACAGGACTTCCATTCATCTTCAAACACAGGAGCTGCAGAAAGAAGCAGAAACCCCTTAAAAAGCAGTTTAGTCTATATAAGAGAATAAAAACCTTAGAGGTGACACTCAACAGAGTTGGCACATAGGTCTGAACACAAGGTCTGGCCTAGAAGCAAAGCAAAAAATGTTATTATACGTGAGAGGGTATCTGTAAAAAGCAAAGGTATCCAAAGAAGAAACAAAGAGCAAATTCTGGCAGATTAAATGTGAAAATACAATAATGGAAGGCCCCCAAAAGGAGCTGGAGTAACAAGTGACAGGAGTTTAAAAAAAAAAAAATAAAAATTTAAAAATAGCGTATTTCCTCAAATACATCAGAAACAGCACTACTGCCACAAAGGCCCCAGCATCAAAATGATGAGGGGACTTTTCATGGTATAACCCCAGCTGGCAACTCAGAACCACACAGCTGCTCATTCACCCTCCCTCCCAGCAGGATGGGGGAAGGAAGAGTGAGAAAGCTCATGGACTGAGGTAAAAACAGTTTAATAATTGAAATGAAATAAAATAAATGAAAATGCACAGTAATTAACAGGAAAATAACAAAAAGAGAGAAAAAATAAATGAAAGAACTAAAACATCTCAGCGTTATCAGCAGTGTTTTCAGCACAAATACAAAACACAGCCCCAGTGACAAAAAAATGAATTCTATCCCAGCCATAACCAGCACAGGACTACAAATGTAAAATTCAGGAAAGGACACGGAAATAAAACAATTCTTTTTATTAGTATTCACTGCAGAACAAGGTGCAAAGATTTCAGTATTCTCACTCTTATCTTCCTGAAACTTTTCAAGTGCCTTCAAAAGATGTAATGAATAGACTGGCAAAGTGAATCTGAAATCTCTAGAATTGCTAAAGGTAACCACCATGCAACACACAAAAATTTCTCGCTATTCACCAGGAAATCCTCAAAAACCCTCAAGGATGAACAATTTGCTACAATTACCAGAGATAGTTTCTTGCTTTTTACTAGAGGACTGAAAAACTAGCATGAACAACACCAAAGAAAAACATATCTGAAAAAGTTTCTAAGTGACACTTAAGGACTAGACCAAATTACTGGAAACTGTAGGAAGGAATAGGTCAAGTGGAGCTTTATTTAAATGTGATGCACTTTGAAACAGCCACTGTGGCATTTGCAAATTGAAGTTCTGCCATACAAACCTTTTGGAGTTTCTTAAATGAGATCAACAAATTTGCAGATAACAAAAATTCTTTTTGGATTTTGAAAAGCCTTTTGAGAAAGTCACTCATCAAGTGCTTTAATGAAACACAGCAACCAGAACTGAGGCAAAAGGTCCCAGTAGGGAGAATTATTGAATAAAAGAGAAACATGGTAGGTAGGAATAAGTAGTGGTTTCAAGTGGAGTTCTGCAGGGTGACATTTAAACTGGTGCTATTTTGCTTATTTGTAAAGAACAGAAAGGGAGAAAGTAGTGACATGATGAAATTTCCAACCAGAGTTATTTAAAATAGTAAGGATGGGGACAGTGACAGAATTCCAGAAAAACTTTGTAAGACAAAAGGAACTCAATAATAGAATGGCAGGTGAAATCCAATTCAGATAAATGCAAAGTGATGGTCATGGAGGAAAACCAGACCTGGTTTTACAAAAATAACTATATTTCCCTGCAAGCATCAGCTGAGTGTTTAGTGGAATTTAAGAAATCGAGTTTAATGAAAGAGTGGGAGTGGACTTGAGGGGAAGGAGAGAGTCTGTTTCGTGGACAGCCTAGAAATTTTATAGTGTTCCAGTTCTCTCAGCTTGGGAAGGATATAACAGAACTGTACCCAGCTCAAAGAATAAGATGCTCATAAGTCTGAAGTAGTTTTCTTTTCAGAAATTAAGATTTGTAAAGAATAGACTAGGACTCCTCAGTGACGCAAAAATGAAGTGAAAAATGAAACAAAAATATTCAAATTTGGAAAAACTATATGACTTTACATCTTGCCTTCTGTACCAATCCCCCAAGGACCACGGCCAGGTTTGCTGGATCACGTGAGCCTTCTGTCTGACCTCTACAGTCCTTCTTACATAATGCACCAACTCCCAAATTAAGCCCACTACTTCACACTGTCACCAGTGACTGACATCAGCAGATTACCAGTATCTCATGGTTTGATATTTGCTACCAAAAGAAGAAGGGATTGAGATAAGATTGTTGAAAAGGATATTGCAGGTTAGAAATAAACAGCAAACCTTACAATATGCGCTCCTGTTCTGAGGACAGAGTTAGCAGGCAGCAGCATTTGCAGGCTCAGCTGCGAGCAGGGCATTGTCAAAGCAGGGCTGCCTGGTACAGCAACAAGTTTTGTATTTGCTAGCCCTCAGCCAGCCTTTACAACTGCTTTGTAAGAGCTGCCTGAAGTGTTGGAACACGCTGTTTGCCAAAATAAAAAATGAATAAAGAAAATAATGTTCTTTCTACAAGAGCAGCAGCTGATAGCAATAACTCTGGTGTCTAAATTAAACTCAGTGCTGTATTACAGCTCATCTTAGTAATTTCAGATACTGATACTGTGGCCCTTTGTTTTAAACAGTAGAAATGGGTTTGGTTGTCATTAACAGAAATGTACAAGTCAGGCTTTCCACACTCCCAGATGTCTTCTCCTTGATAAATTGAAGGGGGACAAGTAACATCATGTGATTTTTACAATGAATCCTTTAAAAAGCCAGGCTGCATGTTGTACCTGCAGAGCAATGACACCTCCCACCTTGAGTAATCTGCAAATGACTTTCAAGAATGTCAGGCACTGGCGTTTCCTCCTCAGTGGTAGAAATATTGGAGTCTAGGATAAAGCAGGGAATAATAGTAATAATAATAATAATAATAGTAATAATAGTAATAGTAATAATAGTAATTATAATAGTAGTAGTAGTAGTAGTAGCAGAACCACTTCGTATGCCTTTGTGATCTTTCACAGAAATTTCGGCCACATTTTGGCTCCCTGTCAAGGATCAGTTCAGCCCACCACAGTAAGAATATGTGTCAGAGAACAGGGGGTCCAGACCTGTTTGCAATTTCCTCTTTGCTATCCATCTCCAAAGTCTGTGGTTTTTCATGTGATTTAAAGCTACAACAGGTTTGCTTCAGGCTTTGCAGATGTCACACACCTTGCAGGTACCTCGAGCGCAGACAGAGCTCCTCCTCCAGGACACTGCTGCTGTTCTGCACGGCTGGTACAGGATGAGAGCAATGAAAACTATTTCTGTTTCAGCTAAAGTGCTGTGAAACTTCTCCTTCTTTTCAAAATCCTTCTCTCTTCCTCTTTTAAAGCCCTCCAGTGGATGTGTTAGCAAAGCAAAGCAGTACCAGGGAGCCTTTGAAGAAGTTACAAAACCCATTTACCCTTAAAACATTCTTTGCTGATGACACTGCTGTTTTTATTAATACATCAGAGTGCTGGCTGTACTGATGTTCCATTAATGACTAGTCATAAAAGTGTTGTCCAGTGAGTGGAAAGAACATAGCTAGAGGAAGCTGCAGTCAAATCAACAAAGTCAGCCTGACCCGTTACAAAAAGGAAACTCTCTAACAGAATAAGCACCAGGCATGCAGAACAGATTGCTCTTCAAGGTGAACATCACGCACACAAACAGTGGCAAATACAGATCTTTTACTCGCCTTCAAAAGCCCTTCAGTTCCTAAGAAAAAATGAACTATGCCAACTAGGCTGTCACATGAGCAAACTGCACACACTGGTGAAGGAAGGAAGGAAAAGGTAGAGTTCCTTCCTCACACAGGTGTGCATCTGCAAGAACAAGGCACAGCCCTCTGTGTGATCCAGGTTCAGCTCAAGATAGCTCGAGAGATCCTGGGGGAAAAATTGTACAGACAGATCAGATAATTAATAACTATTCTCTGGCAGCAGACAGGTCACAAGGAATTAATTTCAATTCTATCCCTTCCATGACTAGGCACTAATAGCCTGTCTCACACACTCCTTGGCAGCTTTTATTTAGTGTTGCCCTGCATAAGTAAGCCTCCATCTCCTCACCTTTAGCCAGGCTGAGTAGAATCCAACTCTGTAAATCATCTTGTGAACAACTTGTGGAATAAAGGGGCCACAAATCATTCTGCTGAGGTTCTTTTGTGAGCATCTTTGAGTCTTTGTCCATGAATAATGAGAAACAGCAGGGCCACAGGTGAGCTTCTTGGACGAAAATGCCTTAAATGAGCAGAGATCACTGTGTCTAAATCCTCTCAGTGCTGCTGCCCTGACACTGGATGGAGCAGGGAAGAACACAGGCTTTAATAAGTGTGAAAGAAATCAGAATCATAGAATGGCTTAGGTTGGAAGGGGCTTTAATGATCATCTCATTCCATGCCCTGCCATGGGCAGGGACACCTTCCACTAGCCCAGGTTGCTCCAAGCCCCATCAACCTGGCCTTGGACACATCCAGGGACAGGGCAGCCACAGCTTCTCTGGGCATCCTGTGCCACGGCCTCACCACCACAAAGAAGTGGTGGTAACAGCATCTTTACTGCCTTAGGAAGAGAAGCATAAAATTCGTGGAGTGTGGGGTTTCCCAGGACATGATCCTTCTAAAGAAGCTCACAGTACCTCAGTGTAGCACTTTCAGAAACCACAAAGGTTTCCTGGAATTTAAACATTGGACCTTTATCCAAGTGTCAATGAAAAGTTAATAGCCAGGAGAACAGCAAAGAAAAGACATAAATACTGAAATTCCTATGTTACAAAACCTGTTTCTAGGACTGGAGCCACTGAAAGATCTGCTGTGGAAATCCTGCTCCTCCTAAAGGCTTCATTCATGCAACCACATTAATGGACATACATAAACATTGTCTTAAAAGGGTTTCAGGTGTTAATTGACAGCATACATTTTGTGTTTGCATAAAGAAACTGCCATTTCCACTTCCAGATCAAAAGAAGGAAATGCTAAAAAAAAATCCTCTAAATAATACATCCTCTTTGGCCCAGGAACACAGCTGTCTCCAAATAACCAAGGAATGAAGGCATTGCTTTAATATGGAAGTTACACACACATTACGGTGAATGAGGCTGAAAAGACTTTTAGAGAAAGAAAAAATGGATAAAGAGGAAAGTTAATCAGGAAATTCTAAATTTGTCCATGACATTCTTCAGCTACAACTGTAAATAATATACACCCGGAGAGGGAAGTCTCAAAGCTCTTACAAATGCCTTAACATGCCTGTCATTGAAGTCATTGAAATCAGTAAGGACAATAGATGAAATCTTACTCTTAGTTCATCTCAAATATAGGATTTATCCTTCAGTTTCTCCGTGTCAAAAATAGGAACTAATACGAGTATGGCTAATGCTTTGCCCTTGTGCTTTTAAGGCTCAGTTAATGGCTTAGGAGTAGTAAAAAGACTGAAAATAGCATTTTACATCTGGTTGATATTCATTGCTGTAGTAATACTCTAGCTCAGATCTGCTCTGTGGTTAGAATGAAAATGGCAGCAGACATTATCCTTCAGCACTTCTGCTTGTATTTATTGATGTACACAAAGTCATCAGGTGTTCCATTCAAATATGCTATTTAAACATTTCTGACTTAATAACTGGTTCTATTGTCTTTATCTGCTTGGGTGGGGTTCCAGATACTTAGTCTCATTTTCCTTTTAAGATGGTAATAACGTGCTTATATTTCAAGCTAATAAACAGTGATTTACAGTAGTTATTTGTGAGACTTTGAAGAGTCCAACTGGGTTTTTTTGCCCTAATCTTTTAGTTAGTTTGTTTGTTTTCTACTTTCTAGGAACCAGCTATTTTCAGTCACTGGCATCACCAGGCAGTCCCAGACACTTCTGTGTTAAGGTTAAGGAGTAACACAGATCCCAATCTTTTATTACTTTCTTATATTAACTTTACAGCCCATATTTGCATCAGCTTTGAGTCACTGGACTAAATTAGGTGAGGAACTAACCTTTGAAAAATTACCACCTCAAAGCATCATACAAAGTCAGGAAGTAATAACATGGAAATGGACTTTGTTTTTGGAGAAATAAATGTGACAAAACACCCTCATTCTATATGACCTACAGGAGAAATTCAGACTGGCAAAATTGCTTTCAGTTGCTTGTTTCCTAAACACAGCATTTTTTCAGAAATACAGACAAGGATTTATATTTTTTCTTCCTTAATAATTTAAATGATGGCTTTCTCCCTAGAAGCTTTATCACTGAAATGGGAAAGACTGAGAGAAAAATCAAAGGCAATGGGTCATCTTGGAGGTTATCATCAATAATTCATTAGGCTCTGTGGTGGCATTCTGGCCTCTTATGAATACCATTTATTTCATCTTGTAATTATATTAAACCCAGCTGGGAAGTTCTCAGTGTACCTCAGGACCTTTATCTTGGGTGAATATTAGTACTGCATGTATAATGTACATTATTTGCAGTATAATTATGCAGGTGAACCATTAACAACCAATAAGCTCTTTGCTGGAATTTTATTATCCATTTCCCTTTTTGCCTGTTTTTTTTTAACACTGCACATGATATGAAAAGGAAGCTGGCAGCATCTACCCTGCTGGCAGTCCTGCCTGGGTCCTAGAAATATGGACTTGGCCAAGCTGGAAGAGCAGGGCTCTTCTATGCCTTGTTGTGCTTAAATTATGGTCACCTATACTTTTATTATTGAAAATCTTACAGGCTTGACTTCAGCTGTAAATCCCCAAAAGAGATTGAGAACACTGAAGACCTTTGTGCAAGAAGAAACACCAGTCACACTGGTGTTACTGTAACTGGCTGTGAAAATAGGAACTTAAAAATTCTTACTGTGAAGGCACAGAAATCTCCCCTTAATAATTAAATAAGTAAACCTTGCTGCAACCATGACTGAAGAGCATCAACTCACCAGTGATGCAATACTGTAAATGCACAGAATCAAATACTGGCCAGTTTCACCCCTTTCAACTACAACTGATGTTCTTTAGCATTAACAGCTTGGTATAAGAGAGTGTGCAGAGGTCCACAGGCTTCAAACTTCAGGAAGAGCCATAACAATACATCTCTGCATGCACAGCTTATCTCCAAACTGAATCCTGCCTTAATTCCCAGTTAAACACAAAACAACAAAAAATCATAAATCCAGCTGATGGCAACTTTGCTTTTACTGATAACTTTCCATGACACTCTCATGTCACAGACACTGTGTAAATTAAGATACCAGTTGTATTTTAGGAAACATGACCAAAGTGTCCTCAGAAGTGACTTCTTTTCTAAAAAAAGAGGGTTTGTTTATATAATAGTTTCAATTTCTAATGCAAAAAGTTATCAGAAAGGCCACTCTCTATTAAGGTCTGTAATAATCATGAGACCTGCACAAGATGTCTAAAAGAACTGTGTTCTTTTGACCGGATACCTTTTTGGGGGTTTAGTGTCAGATATTGGCAACCAAAAAGTTTAAGATCAGCCAAAAACCTATTTCATCAAAACCAGCCTCAAGGATTTCCCTTTGCAGTCAGACCTAATCAGGGGAAAAAAAGTTTGGCCTCAAAGAAAACACAGTCAACAAACACTGCAGGCAGTTTTAATGAAAGCCTAAGAGTCACTAATGAGCACCAATCACACTAAGAAGCAATAAACAAACTCATCTGCCCTTAGGTCAACACAATCTTCCCCAAATGAAAGATTTCTTTGCACTTTTCAAACATGTATCTAATAAATACAAAGGTCAAAATCCATGGCAGAGAAGTGTTATAAAACTTCACAGAGAAGTGTTATATGTGAGAAACACCTTTATAGATATATGTATATATATACATAGATCCCTGTAATCAGAATTGAAAGCAAAACCTAAAAGTCAGTGATTTTGAATTCCTATACCTTGTTTTCTCTATCACTGAGATTATAATTTAAAATAATTTAATGGTCTTGATTTCCAAAGGATGAAATGCATAGTGTGTCAGATTTTCAAAGGATGGAAATGTATAGTGCGTCAGATTTTCAGGACATGAAAATCATAACTTTTATTCCTATTTTGTTTAATGACTGCACTTTAAAACTTATCTGGTCAAATACACTTCAGAAAACCTGCTTACCTATACAGTATGATATTTTAAATATCACACACACACACACACACACACACAGTATCATTACAACCAAAACCTTTTTTTTTTACCCTTACTTATGAATGTAACATACTTTTTCTATGGATTTCTTTTGGGCTTGTTAAGTACCTGACTAACTGTCTTTGAGAGATTTTACCCTGCACTAGGACCAGTCATTCCCAGTTGCACAGACTGAACACTCTCCTCCAATGCCAATACTTCTGTATCATTTTAGAACCTAATTAAAAGGTGTTTCTGACACAAAATTCCCAGGTCAGCAAGAACACATTGGAGAAAAACTCTCTTAACCAGCCTTTGCAAAATGAAAACAATTGATCTGATTCACTTACTTCAAGTACCATTTCCCTTATGTCTTTTCTTCCTCCAGCATCACAAGTGAAATCAATAGTGGTCCAGGTTTCCTGATTATTTTACAGAGGTAAAAAGTTTCCTGGTTTTGTTAGAAAAGTTTTATTTTGCAAGCAACCATTCTTTATAGAATGTTCTTTTACAAGAATAAGGAGGCAACCATAGAAATTAAGCTCTCATCTCTATCACGTTAATGGCAGGCTTACTATCTACTTTCTTCAGTTATTAAAACAAATAAATAAACAAAAATTATAAAAAACCCCAAAACAATCAACAAAAGAAACCCAAAACCCCAACAGGTAATTTTTTTCCATTTTTGGGCCACTCTTAATCAGGAAAAATTCCCACTGATCTGGCAGGTACTAATATTTCACCACAGCAGAAAATAAACTCTGCCTCAAACGCCAGGGGTGAAGTTTCTGCTCTCCAAAACTCAAGTGACAACTCTGATTCCTCCCTTTAACTCTCCAGGTAGCCATAAATCTCAAAATGAAAGACACTCCAAGGAAAAAGGCATGGTGAGCTTAAGAGGGGATTAGAATGACCAGAAAAGAGATAATAAAGAGCTCAGAAAACCAAAAAAATTAATGCGCATACAGCCACTCTGTAGGCTGGGGGTGCACAAAGAGTTGGGAGGGGACGCAGCTGGGACAGCTGACCCCAAATGGACAATGGGACATTCCAAACTATGTGGTATCCTCGGCATATAAACAAGGGGAGAGGTTTCTGGGAGTGGGCACTGACCAAGGACGACTTGGCCATCAGTTGGTGGTGAACATTTGGTTTATTTGCTGCACTTGTCTTCCCTGGGTTTTATTTCTCTCTGTAATTTTTTCTTTTATTATTTTTGTTAAATTATTTTTGTCTCAACCCATGAATTTTTCTCACTTTCACCCTTCCAATTCCCATTCTTATCCCACTATGGGGGAGTGGATGAGCAGCTGTGTGGGGTTGAGTTTCTGGGTGGGGTTGACACAGAGCCGTATTGAAAAATAATGCAATATGTAACTAGTCAATTGTTGGATTCTCTTTTCCTGGGGCTAATCCTATTCAAAAACTCGATGAATTTTGTGTTAATTTCCAGCTTGGTTAATTACAAATCCCTCTCAGGTATATTCCACTCAAATATGTGTAGCTAGAAAGAAATATTTGGGCACCTTCAGGAGGCATAGAATTAAATCTAGAGAACAGAGATATTCTTGAGGCAGTTATTGGTAAAAAAGCCCTTTAACTGTGCCTGCTACTTATATCAATTATCCTAAACTCTTGAGATGCAGAGATAAAAGTGACTGCCACTGAATCTGTACCCTAAATTCCTTGCATGGAACTGTTCAAAAAGTGTGTGAATGTGTCACTTGGGGATAAGGTTTAGTGGTGAACATGGAGGTGTTGGATTAATGTTTGAACTCAATGGTCTTGGAGGTCTTTTCTAACTTTAGTGATCCTATGATTCTCTGAGGTCTAAACCAGGATACTGGGGCAGCAATAGCCTGGAGAGAAAAACTAGACTCAGGTGAATCCTTGAGTCACCTTTTCATTACTGCCCTTCCATTAAGACCTTGGGTGAAACTCAGAAATAATGGGGTTCATAGACCTTCAGAGTCTTTGGCCTTTGCACAGTGAATGGCAGTAATATTTCCTTCTGGTACCATGTTTTTACTCCAGAGCACTTTGAGTTTAGTCTTACAGTGATTTTCAAGAGTTAGAACAAATAAAATTTGTAAAATAAAACCACTATTTTTTCATCATCCATTGTATGTCCCTACTAGTTACCCATGAGCTAACTAATAAGCTCCTTTATGTAAAAACTGATTGTTTTAGGTCAGATCTCATTGTTGAAGCTCTTTACATTTTTCTGTCAGTGAATCAGATGCATTCAATGCCTAAACAGGTTTGTTTTTTGGGGTTTTTTTGTATTATTATTCTAACATTCCTCTCAGTCAGAGAATGAATTCGACTCGATGTGATTAGATGAGAATTAACTTGTTCACATGCTCTGTACAGCACCAAAGATTTGAGGGAGTTGCTTGAACATCTCTAATTCCTGCCAACACAGAAATACAGCCCTGCATACAGACATCTGTTGCTGCCGGAGGTTTGTGCAACAGAAAAGCAAACACACCTGGAGGCAGGGGAAAGCTGAACCGCTCCAAATGCTCTGCAAATTCTCCAATGTGACATCTTTATTTCACCTCTTAAAATGTAATTCTCCTTAGCACCACAAAATTGGCACCTAACTTTTTCTAAGTCTTAGCTCTGATGTTCTTGGCAGGGTTTTGCAATGTCTGTGTGTGTGCAGGTGGAGAGAGACTCGGCACTTGGACTGTGTAAACTTGGACTAAAACGAAAAAAAATCCTGAGGGAGCCTGGGTCATTTCTGGAGTCTTGATGGATCTTTGGAAAACTTGACTGTACCTTTCCGTGTGCACTCAGTGAAGGTAATTCTGTCACTGAAGGTGTTTGTTTTACTTTTGGGTTCCCACACAGATCAGTTCTGAGTTTAGCAACTATTAGCCAGCCTCATTCCTAAGGCACATTATCATCCATTTCCTTCATTTTTCACATACTGCCAGCATTCTAATGGCCATAAACTTCTTTCCTCAACACTCCTGAAAGATACTTTTGAAGCAACTTGTTAATTTTGTGGAAGCATTTCAATGGAATGTTATTATGACATTAACCTATATTTCATTCTCTCAGTACAGCACATCAATTTGGAAAGGCTGTCTCAGGTATGGAAATAACATAGTGTTGTTATTGCCCTATAAAGGAGTGAAGCAAGAACTATTTTGCCCCAAGCTGCAAGAATATGGCTATATTCTTTCATCTACAGAGCAAACTTGTTTGCTAAATCCATACTTTTCTCACCAAATTTTGCATTTTCAGAGCTCATAAACTTTCTCGGTCCTGTCTCAACACATGCTCTATCCTTTGAACCAGCTCATTTTCTTATCAGAACTAGCAATTTCTCCAATGTCGATAAAAATGCTGTTAACTGCTCCAGTACAGCTTTTGTCCCTCTCTGCATTACATCACTTAGGCAGCATTTCAATTTGCTTATATTTATTTTGTGTGTCTAGACTTTTTCAGTGTTTTCCTTCAGAAAAAAGGAAGGGTTTTACAAGTCACTGAAATCACCCACAACAATTTTGGAGTTGGTAAAGCAAACAAAAGGTATTTAAGTGATTTTTCCAAAGATGAGTCAGGAAGTACAGCTATAGACAAACCCTGGAGATTTAACACTTTCTTTTTTCTCTAACCACAGGATGGAAACACTGCTGTCTCACTAGCCTGTTCTTACTGCTTCAAGTGAAATTTATTCCACTCCTACATGGCCTCTGAAGTCCCATTTCTGTGATAACACATAGATTTTTCATTACCTCTTGACAAAATGCTTAGTACTAGTGTTTATTTTATCCAACTCCAGGCAAAATAACTGGAAAGGAATAATAACCAGATCCTAACAGCTATAAATTGTTGACAGACTTTTCTTCTAGAACAATATGAGATAAACAGTATTTAGGCCAAGAGTTTTTTTGAAAGTCTTCTAAAACTTCCAGAAATTAAAATGTCACCTAAGCCAAACCCCTATATTTTGAAGGTTCTTTTTCTCTGGAAAGGATGATTTCTAGATTTATCTTCTATAATTATCTTCCTTCTTGATCCCCAGTCTTACAAAAATGTCTTCAGAATTATTTTAAATAGTAAAATATGTCCAACCCTTTCCTTCTATGTGCAGAGCAGCGGTTTGGGGTTTTTTTAGCAGTACGGCTGGATAAGTTTGTGTTTCCATACACTTGTAAGACATTCCACCCTTCACTAATCACTTCTTCATCACACTCACATGCTGCACCTTGTTCAGATTCTTGCCTTGAAAGCAGGATCTATCTGTGCAGTCGTGTGTTTCCAATATTAAAATATCAAAATTCTTTTGACTCAGAGATAAGAGAATCAAATTCCTCATTAAAATGAGGATTTCTGCATAGGTTTTTAACCCACGTCAATTTATCTTTTAATCTCAAATCTTTGAAATAGTCAGTTCCACTTTGTTTCTGCCAGATGAAGAACAAAGTCTGAGTACCAGCAGCGTGGAAATGAAACCGTTGTTTTAATGTAAAGGTTTTATTGGTTCTCTGCTGTGCTGAGCTAATATGACATATTATATTATAGCTGAAATATTATAATGAATTGTCTGAGGTTCACTTTAGTTTGAAAGCATTCTTTACCAAGTTTGTACTACTGTCATTTGCAAGTCAATACAAAAGGGAGCATAGCAGGAAAGCTAATCTTGTGTGCATTGTATTATTCTCTTTCTCATTAGTGTCAGAAATTAATTGCAGCATACACAAATAACTCAGGACAGTTCTGCTTCTCTCCTATAGTTAGTGAGCTATGGAATATTCAACAGAAAGCCTCTAAGGGTCTCTACCTTGCACAAAGCTCTCAGCCACAGACAAGATAAATTTCTAAGTAAAAGTTAAGGGAAAATATTAAAAATATATAATTCCGATCACAGACCCTACCTGTAACCTCTGCAGGAAGTTGATGATGACTTTTTTTTTTTTTTTAATTCCTAACATTGACTTGGATTTGTTTGCAGTTGCCGAACAACCACAGAAACTGCTGGGTGGTTGGGGTGGGCAGTTTTACAGCCAGGCGGGTGTAAGATCCTCACCTGAGTTTAATTCCCTGAGGCAAGCAAATGGTCAAATGCTTTTTTTTTAGCTGCTCCCCCTGGTCCTCTGTGGAAGTGTGACATGGATTCTCCTGTACCAGCTTGGAAAGATCAGTGGACCACTGTCCCCATGAGAGACCCCAAGCACAGGTTGCTTTTCCTCATGGTCAGTGATTTCACAGCACTTCAGTTCCATTTGAAAAACAAAGCATTTTGAATGCTCTCAAACAGAGAAGATGCTTTTCCACCTTGCTTCAACTTTCCTTTTAACTGGGAACACCACTTTCCACTTTGCACCTGAGCCCACAGACCTGAAGAACCAATCCTGCACATCTGTTTAATCTCCTTCACTAGAACAGCACCAAACTTGAAACTCATGTACCTGACCCACAATAACTGCATTCGTTTTGGAAGGAGAATAGTGGGACCTGTATATTAATGCTTAGAGTCTCTGGTTACTAAATTTAAACTTGCAAGAGGAGAGGTGTTGGAACAATCCATAAGAAAAGTGGAAATAAATCAAGCAGGCAATGGAAGTCTTCTGTAAAAGAGGTCTGGGTGTTCAAGAGGTCTCTCTGAAGTAAGAGAACTTATAACCTACACATTATATCACATAAAGGTCTCTCCCAGCTACATTCTTCAGTCACTGCTTTCAAGAGTCTCAGAAGTGTCTCCTTCACTTTATTTAAAACAGCTGCTTATTTAGGTTTTTTTGAAGTCTAAAACTGTTCAGCAAACTGGAAACAAACACACAGGCCTGAAGATATAAATATATGAAAGAAATGCTAGAAAAATCAAAGTATCATCAGTCCAGTTTCCACAGCTTATATGTGCCTTTTCCTAATTCTAGGAAGTTTCATTCACTGCAAATTTTATAGATACAGGTTTGACTGGGGGCAGAGGGAACAGCTACGAGGAGGAAGGGAGCATTTCGAAGTCTGTTCCCTTGCTGTTTGATTACATATGATATGATTACAACATATTCCAGTTTCATATTTTCATATTCCTTTACTGATCCTCCAGCTTATGCTGTTTCTAGTCTCTCATTCTTTTTTTTTTAAGCCACAGATTTGCTTTTATGCCTCAATAGCAACAGTAGTAGATAAATCAATTTAAGAAGCAATGTGCACTGTACCTGGACACTAATAAAATAATATGCACAGAGCCATCTAATTTTACCCTGAAGAATAAATCTAATGGTCTTGATCAATAACCCTAACTGATCACGATGTGGGGTGATGGATTTGAGGATAAAAGTTTGAGCACATATAGCTGATTTTTGTTATAATGCCTCATATGAATGTATGTAAGGGTCAAAACCCCCCAAAATTAAAATGCAGTAGATGAGGGATATTACTCATCACTCAGAATAACTATTATTTATATGGATTAAAAGACAATTCTTATTAGCAAAGTTAATATTTTTGCTAAAAGTTCCGTGGACTTTTCTGAACAACAAGTATGGTAAATTGTCTAATCCACAAGTGAGAACCTCAGGTTCTGGCACAGACTGGCCAAGGGCACAGGGTGAAAGCAATTTATTTGTGCCACAACTGGAGCATCTCTCAGTGGAGATGGTAGTCTCTGCTAATTTCTCCAATGCTTCCCATTTCATGTTTCTATTAACTTCAGAAAAAATATTCATTGACCCATCTGTACTGGATTTAGGATGCCTGGGCACCAATTTTCCTATTAACTGATGTTTTTTGGCAATAAACTGTAGCAGCTGAGTTATGGATCCACCCTCCTTGCTGATGGTTTTGCCTTGAAGACAGTGACGAGTGGCAGAGGGATTTGTCAGACCTAAGGACAGAATTATCTATAATCACTCAATATGAATTGATTGTTGAATCCAGACATCCAAGCTTCATAGAATTACGCAATCACAGAATATCCTGATTTGGAAGGGATCCACAACAATCATCGAGTCCAACTCCTGGCCCGGCACAGAACAACCCCAAGAATCCCACCCTGTGCCCGAGAGCATTGTGCAAACACTCCTTGAGCTCTGTCAGGCTGGTGCTGTGACCACTGCCCTGGGGAGCCTGTTCAGTGCCCAGCCACCCTCTGGGGGAAGTTTGGTTTGGACATTCTGTGGCAGAAGCTTTTAGAACAGTTTTCTAGTGATTTTTGTCCAAGATTTTTGTCCCACACTCAAAACATAAACATAAACATAAACATAAATATAAATATAAATATAAATATAAATATAAATAT
>WEIT01037750.1:31131-84303 GCA_013389985.1 Dryoscopus gambensis
AAATATAAATATAAATATAAATAATATAAAATATATATTTAGGTATGGCCCTAGGAACTCTCCAACTTTAGAACTCTGACAAGTAATTGGGAACAGAGCAACAGTATGAACCAGCCCTGACACTTGGATGTCCTCCCTTGGGTCTGATTACTCAACACAGAGGGAAAGCTCTCAATTTCATAATAGGTGTACTTTACTATAGGGAGAAAAAAAGTAGTCAATAGTAATGATAATGTGAAAGAAATGCATATAATAGATATATCATGGATACATATAAATAAGATGATAATGTAAATTGAAACCTTTGCCTCTTAAGACTTAGAATTTTCTGTCCTCACAATAATATCATTAGATATGAACAGCTTCAATCCACTTCTTCCCTTTCAATTCCTCAGCACCTCAAAAAGTTTTCATTATGTTCAATTAATCTGAGTGATTTCAAGTGCTTGTTTTCTTTATTGTTTTAAAGACTTTCTGCCAGGACGCCTCTGGCATTGGACATCTTGGCAGTGGCCATTGCTGGTGGATGGACCTCTTTAATCATTGAAGTTTAGCATCTCACAGTGATCAGCATTATCCTCCTGTCAACCCCATGACACTTGGCAAGATCGATGCCCCTTTCCTGCTGGCCTCTGCTCCTGGACTGCGCTTGATTTATTGTGTCTGGAGCTTGGCAAGGGGGTGCAGATGGCTTTTAATCAATCAGAGGGTGGGGGTGGAGTGTCCCCACTGCACAATACACTGCTGGTCTATAAAACCATGTGTGTCAAGTACCAGAGGAATTTCAGCTGCCAAAGGCAGAAAAAAGGAAAGCTTCCTGGGTCAAAAAACAACAGAACATGTTATTCATAGTTAAACTGCAGAGCCCCACAGAATGGAGGCAGTTGGTGGGGTAGTGTTCGGTCTTTGATTTTGCAGCTCCTAAAATGCCAAGAGACAGCAGAAGTTTGGATTACAACCATGATGTGGTTTATGTCACAGGTTTTATAAAGTGACCCCATTTCCAAAGTTTTCCAAGCCCACAGTACGGCAGCAACTTCAGAAGGAGGCATATAAAGGTGGCATAAGAATGAGGTTGGCAGCCCTGGACCAGCCTGGATGTTTCTATCTATGTGTCTGTCCATTGCTAGATCTAGCAATCCTCCAGGGGACTGTTAAGATGCCTTCTGCAATTGACAATGACAAATAAAAAAAATCAGGAGATCTAATGTAAGCATTTAAATCAAATGAAAAGAGGCTTAATGTGATGAGATAAACTAGGAGGCACAGAGGTGGAGTCAGTGGACAATGTGCTGGTCCCAAAATGTCCACTGTTGGACTTGATCACGCAGGCAAAGAGAAAGCTCTGCTGGATCTTTTAGTTGTGTTCTTCAGGAGAAGATTTAGGAGGTTTTTTACAGATTACAAAGTAGAATAATAGGTCATAGAATAGAATCATGGAATGGTTTGGGTTGGAGGGGACCTTAAAGACGATCTAGTTCCACCTCCTTGCCATGGTTACTCAGAGCCCTGTCCAACCTGGCCTTGGACATTTCCAGGGACCCAGGGGCAGCCACAGCTTCTCTGGGCACCCTGTGCCAGGGCCTCCCCACCCTCACAGCAAAGAGCCTCCAATTCCCTAATAAAAGAAACTGAGGCAGTTAATATTTAATACTTTTTAAGTTTAGTGAAATGAAATCATTTTGGATGCCATGAAAACTGTTGCTACAGACTCTGTAAAATCAGACCATCAAAATGTTTCTGTGGGCTTAAATTAGGAAAATCTTTGAAGGAAGTGATAATGTAACAAATTCACAGTGCGAGAAGAACACAATAACTCTGTGCCACCTCTGAAATAACCTTGTTTCACTGCTGACAGAAGACAAGATTTGGCAAAAACCAGTAAGAGACGAGTAAGTTTCATTGGCACTAATCTAGGAAAGATACTTAGGGAGTCAGATGCCTTCTGAACTACATTCTTGATAGTGTTGAAATTATTCCTCAGTGTAAAGTTTTTGCTATGTACCATGTAGTATCTCTACCTGTCACAGAGGTAAAAATTAATATTAAATACAACTATACTTGTCAGACACAGTTAGCTTTACATAGCAGCTGTATTCACAGTATTAATCTGCTGCCCAGAATACTGATCAAGGGCATTGCTTGATCAGTACTTCTGATGAGTAGAAGGCTGCTTGCTCTGAAAGAACTGCTCATCACCAGCCAAAAGCGGTTTTGCCCAATCAGTGACATAAAAGACAAATAAATGTAACCTGCAAACCTTATTTCTTCCAATCCACTCCTCTTTTTTAGGAGGAATAAAGAATTGCACTAAGAACCTCTAGATGAGCACCACTGAGGTGAGGGCAGTGGGTAAATATTCTGCAATGAAAACTTTACCAGTGCAACACTGCTGACAGCAATTTCACTGAAGTCCAGGATCTTCATCTTTGATCTGTTACAGTGCTCTTCTGGCCTGGTTGTAATTTGGGTGCAAGGTATCAGAACCACTATATTACTATAAATTCTAAAAAAACCCCATCCATATTAAATATATTTAGTTACATGTGCTGCTCACAACTAACAATATAGTCACATGATTGCTCTGTAAAATGCCAAGGGATTTCTAATCAGTCAACTCAATTTAAACAGGGGATTCCCTTGCTCTACCTCTTCACATATTTCTGAATGAGAACTTACACCGCAAAAGTCACGTTCTGAAAGAAATAAACTCTTTTCAGCCAGCTTATTTTTTGCAGCCATTGCCACAGTCTCCTATTTAAAAGTGCTTAATGGGGGTGTAAGCTACCAGGAATGCATTATCACTTGTACTGATCACACAACTGTTGAAATAAAAATTGATCTTTCTCCTAATATCCTGGTTATTTTTATAAAACAGGGAAGAGGAAATCACCCAATTCTAAATATTATTTACATGAAATATTTAGTTCTTTCTTGATGCTTTTTCTCAATGCCCCTTCCATTCCTAGGGAGTATCACTTCTCCATTTAATTTTGCTTGTTCCATTGGCATAAGTTGTTCCTCAAGGCCTCCTTCTTTTTTCAGAGCTTTTTTTCTTCTGTCTGATGGTCTGACTTAATTCAGATTTCCACAGGAACTGTGCTGTTTTCCCTTCAGAGGCCATTGATCCAGCATGCATGAGCAATAGTTGGTTCCTTCCATGAGCAGGGTAGTAGATTCATAGGCTTTAAGGACAAAAGAAGCCATTTTGCTACACAAATCTGTTTTATTGCACAGTGCACATCTTTTTTACCTGTCCTGGTCTTTAACTGTGCTGCTCTCTGTATTCTACAGCGTTCTACTTCAGCCTTCTAAATCCATTCCCCTACTTTGCCTGTTTTTTCCCACTTCTTGTGTGGGAACCAGAGACTGTTAAATTTGGTTGGACCGTGAAAACAAATAGTCTGACAACTTTATAATGATACCACCACCACCTACCAGTTTCAAAGGTGAATATTTTAGTAATTTTGAACTCTGTGGTCATTTCTTTCACATGAATTGCCAAGTATTCTGCTTTCAAAAAGCTGCTTTGTCCAGCCAGTAAATTTTCACCACCATTCTTTTAGTACATCTACTGACCAGGGCAAGCGCCTCTACTTTCCAAATGTTTATTTCTACATCCCAGAATATTTAGTACATCTGCAAAAGTACTGAATGGGAAAATGTCCTTGGAAACCCTCAGGATTTCCTGCCACCCATGCTCTTTGCTATTGACAACAATCACATTTTTTAAAATATTTACTCCAAAAGAAATGTGTGTTGTGTTTTGGTTTGTGTTGTGTGTGGTTTGTGGTTTTTGTTGTTTTGTTTCTCATTTATAAAGGAGATGTGGGAATTCTTGATTCAACTATGTATAGAATAAAACATCAAACAATAAGTTAAAAAACTTATGGACAAAAAATAATAAAAGTAGATTAAAACAGAGTATGTGTAGATAATGGATGAATAAAGAGTGGAGGAAAGTAGGAACAATAATTTAAAATATTAAGAATAATTCTGGAAAAAATGTATCATATGAGAAATACAAATTATGTAAGAAATTGAGAATGTATGTAAGGAATAAGGAACTGCAATCAGATCTCAAAAACACGGGACCTATTATAAAAGCAAAGAAAAATATAATTACTGTTCTTGCCCCCTTTTTTCATGTTCAGAGCACTCCCACCTCTAATCATAGTGGCCAGAAATATGGCAGGGTTCATGAAGTGATTATTGAAAACAATGAAATTTGAGTAAGTTCAGTATTAAAGTGATGCTAATATAACTTATGGCCAGAAAGAGCCTAAATCAGCAAGTAACAGTAAGTGAGAAGGTATCAAGAACAAACCACACACCCTATTTCTAAAATTAATTCCATGGACATCTAAAGCTGTATTTGTAACTATATCTGAAAATTATTTCCAACACCTTTGGTCATAAATACAGTATGTTAAAAACCTCCATGGATTACTCAACACAGACATTCCAGGGCATTTCCTGAACCAATCACTCCAAGCACTGGGGTTTAAAGTGCCAGAATTATATAGACAGGCATGTTAAATTAATGAGCATAGCCTGAGAATAAAGTGGGACCAAAATCTGTCAGAGGCATATTTTGTGGGTTCAGTTATGACTGATGCAAATTTTATTTCCATATGGCTTCCTGGACAAGCATCCAGCCAGCCTTTCAGAGAATTAATTAAATCAGAACTCAGTATCAAACGAACATCTTAGCCACTGGACATTTCTTCCTTTATGGATAGAGCTTTAGGGAAAGAAGAATAAATAGCCTCCTGGAGAGACCAGGCCTCTCTCCAGCATGAAAGTGATGTACAGCTGCAAACCAATTAGGCTGAAAAGTTCCCATATGTCTAGCCCAAAAGAACTCACTCCAGTAACTGAACAAATCCATTGACTTAAAAACTCCCAGGATCTTAACTTGAAAGCATCCACACCTAGGGATCTCTTAAAACATATTAAATCAGCAATCTTTAAACACTGTACATCACTTCCAAATGTCACCATTTTTCTGCAAGCTGTAAATACTTCAGCTGAAGTTCAGCTGCCCAAACGCACCACAGCTGCCTCCAGTCAGACAAATGCAAATGAGGCTCAAATCTCACTTGACTCCACAGTTATTCTGCGTAGATATCACCAAAGCAGGTGAAGACAACCCAATACATTTATACCAGATATTCCAAGTAATTTAATGCCTTGGTGTCATGACCAATGGACAAGGAACACAATGCTCATTATAAATTATCCTAACACTGAACAAAGATTCCAGCCCAGTGCTAGGGAACACTTATGCTCTTATTATAAAGTTTTTTTAACTCCAGAAACCAGCCCACTAATGTCAAGGAGGTTGGCCAATAAGACCTTAATTTTACAAGAAGTTTAGCAAGCTCCCCCCTCCTCCTACAAACTTCTCAAAAATTCTGGCTAACAAGCCCTTAATCTTTTACAACACACTTCCACAGGGTACCCAAAATTACTTCTAACCACAATTTTTGCTGGTGCAACAGTCAGAATGTTTGAGACAAAACATTCTTTTGCCTGGTCCTCCACACTCAGCACATTTTCATTGCCTTTCATCAGCAGCAGGGGCAAAACCAAAGGGGTTCAATTTACAGACTCACTTTTCTTGGTCTGCCCATGAGGGTTGGCATTCAGTTCTTGAGGTCTCTCAGAGAATTATTCCATTCAAAAGGGAAAATCCACACTTCAGCTGCCTTCAGAAAGTGCTGGTGGAGAAAATGATTGCTTTTATGGAGCGGAACCTACAATCATGCAGACTGGGATTCTAGAAAAACCTTTCTTGTTTTGATTCCACAGCTCCTTGGGCCAAGGGACAGTAAAGTTATGTCATGCTGGTGCTTTATGTGTGCAAATAGTAGAGCTTCTTTTCCTTTAATCACCCAAAACATCTGTGGAAAAAAAAAAGTGATCTTGTTGAAAACTTAACTTCCAAATGAAAATATAGATGAAGACATTACTTTGAGCAAT
Organism: Dryoscopus gambensis; assembly: GCA_013389985.1. Classification (NCBI taxonomy): domain Eukaryota; kingdom Metazoa; phylum Chordata; class Aves; order Passeriformes; family Malaconotidae; genus Dryoscopus; species Dryoscopus gambensis. The sequence goes on from WEIT01037750.1 coordinate 37,117, forward strand.
TTAAATGGCTTAGATTTCAATTGACATTTCAAATTCAAAATTGTTGTCTGAATTAAGATAATTTTTTATTTAATTCTTTACTTGCTAAACCAGTTCTGATGTAAAAATAGGAAGACAGAAAAGTGTAGGGTATGTGGGCTTTGCCTCTTTCACTTCAGTCTTTGGTTTCTGCATTTTTTTTCCTGGAGGGAGGGCAGGGAAGAGTCGGAACAGTCTGTGGCTTCTAAACAGAATAAAATGGAAAACTAAGAAAATGTGAAAGATTCAGGAGGATGGATGTCAACAGGGAAGAAATTAATATGGTAAAAATTCATTATATTATAGGTCCAAGGGCCATAAAGAGAAAAGTACCTCATTGCTCAGAACATACAGTAGCTGGAAAAATAGAGGCATCATGTTGCCTCCTTTGGCTAAAGGTGCTGTTCCAGTGACTGTGATTTAATTTGTTAAAGAGTTCCCACCCCTGCTGGATTCATTCTGGGACACACAGGTCCTTCCTCTGCAGACGTGGGTGACACACAGCTCCCGTGGCTTCCAGCGACTCAGTTTCTCTGGATGAAACACAACTAGCACAGCACAAGGCCCTGGAAGCCTCTGCAAGAGCCATTCATAAAGGTTTATTCTCATTTACAGTGCACTCAGCTTTAGCAAACAGGAATGGTGGAAGAAGAAACCAGCCCACCAACACATCCAGGCAGAAAACAATAACGAGTCTCCTTCCTCTCTCATTATTGCTCACACAGGAAAACATTCATTTCGTTCTTACTTGCCCTTGGAGCGATGCGAATGTGCTGAAGTAGTCCTACAGTAGCTTAATTACTTATCACAAATCTTTTAAATGAGTTTATACTCATTAATGTGGCATCTGGGAAATGGGCATTAAACCATCAATGACCTTTTTGCTAATCAAAGGCCTCAAAGCTTGTTATTTGGAGGGTACTTCTCATACAGAGCCTTGCCTCCACATCAGGCTAATCAGACCAGCTTTTCTTGCTGAATTTGAAACTGCTAGAAACGAGCATGCAGAGGCTTTATTTAGAAGATGGTCAGGCACACAGGCAGTGCTGCTGCTTTATTCTTCTGGTGTGTTTTGCCACAGGTGACCCCTCTCTACAAAATTTTGGTGTATCTATGCTGCTATTCAGGAATTAAGTGCAACAGGCAAGTGACAGGAAAAGTGATATTGTAGAGGAATTGGGCAGAAAATTCAGTTCAGTGCAGCTGTTGAGGTGTGCAGGTAGGCTTGTGAGTGGTGCTGACCCCTTGGGTTATCAGTCAAGCTCTGTCCCAGATAACTCAGCTGTGCCTGAACCCACCACTGCATCCTAGACCTCAGCTGTGCTGGCCTGGTTTGGGTCACAGTCTATTTAAACAATCCCAACCCATCAGGTTCTACTTTATCCATTTTTAGTTTGGCACGGCATTTACTTCAGGAATCTCTCCTATGACAAAATGAACGTATTTTATTTCGTTTTCTAATAATTTCTAATAAATAAGAAGGAGACCTGGGCACCCTGCAGCAGCCTTTGGAGGGCAGTGCTTAAAACAGAAGGAAAATAATTCCTGGACAGCCAAGCCACTGTTACATCCAAGTTTTCCCTTGATCCTGCTACAGCCTCCTTTCAGATCATTCAGCAAATTAAGTAAGGAAACCAGTCTCTTTTTGTAACCATTTCCATGCTGTCAGGACAAGGGTTCACTGACAGGTAGGATCTGTGTTGAGACATTCAACTTCTTCCCTTACATTCAAACAAAGTTGCAAAATTCAGTGCAAATTCAGTGACACTGTCAAGCAAATAAACTGGGTTTTTTCTCTGTGTGAAAATAAAAATGGAAAGGGGAAATTGTTTTGGGAAACAGTCTCATTTCTAAGCATTCATCACCAGCTTAAACTTGCTTCGTGCACTGAAGGAGATTACTTAAAAATTTGAACAAGGATGGTAATGGCAGTGGTATAGGATTTATGTCCTGGTGTCTTTCTCCTGAGATGGACCCGGCACAGGTGAGCCTTCACCAACTCAGCCTCCAGGTGTAAGCACAATTGTCCTGATTTATTTCAGCATATTGAGACACAATATCCATTATTTGTGTTAGCCTTAAGCCTGATTTTATGCTTCATGGCACTGATGGTGTCAGGTTGAAGAGTATGTTGGTGACTTGAAGTCCAGATATCACGAATGGGATTAATCTGAGCAAAAGCAGACATTCCTGGTGTAGATAACTGCACTGTATCTGTCCTGCACTCCCTTAATGGTCAACAGAGAGGAGGAGAAGACACTAACAGTGCAATTCGTCCTGTGCTAAAACAGGCATCTAAACCTGGCCAGATAAATCACACTTTAAAATGTTTCTTTTTCACACTGGAGGCTAAGGGAGCTTAGGTGGACAAGTGAAAATACCTAGACAGGTGATAAGGGTCTCAGCCCTGGAGTACACTTGGTGTTTCTTGCAGAACAGCATTTTTTCCACACAGTTGTCCATTTCTTCAAACATCCTGTCTTCCTTCATGTGTAGAAAGGCAATAAAATTGTTTAGGGACAGCTGTAACAGAGCGGACCTAGTGTGACCACGGTACACTTATTCCAGGTATTCTTCAAAGACACTGCTGGATAAATCAAGTTTATGATGAACACAAGGTATCTCATTGCCACAGCACTTCTTCCTGTCATATTGAAGAAAAGTTTGGTGAAAAACTGTAGGTAAAATTATTAATTGTAAGGCAAAGCTGCCTTCAGGCAATGCATTCCTGTCTATCTGTACAGTGATTTCATCTTTCCCATAACCTGTGATTGACAAGCTACAGTGAAAAAATTAGTAGATGTCCTAAAATGTCTAGAAAATTCCTTTCCAAAACTCCATTTCTGATGACAGCAAAGTTCAGAGGGGAAAGGAAATGAAAATTAGAATTGAAGTGTGTGTTCCTGTTGTGACAGCCATTAAAGGTACGCTTATCGAACGCATCGACTGTCATCAAAAATCAGACTTCCAATTTAAACTTGCAGCTCCTTCTGCTAAAGGAGGCTTTGTCTAGGGATCCCAGTAGGCTCAGACTGACTGAGGGAAGGAGGCTGTATAGCAGACACATTTAGATGGCTAAACTGATAGAAAATGTTGTGAAACAGGAGTTTAAAAAAAAATAATACTGACAGGTTTTTTTTACTTCCTGGCAGAATCTGCTACTTTAATGGCCTTGGACAATCCTGACAGTCTTGGAAATAAAGAATCAACATGCAGAAGGAGGAAAGGACTATTAATGAATACCAAAATATTAAAATGCATGTTTGCTATTCCTGGTGCAAGTAACAACAAGTATTTCAGTGCAAGGAAAATGCCAGCCAAGTAGGAAGCAGCCTTAATGAAGTGTTGACAGTGTCCTCACTAACCCCCAAACATTCATCCTTTGCCACGAATACACAAAACTCCAGAGACATGTTGAAGGAACTGGCTTCCCCTGGCTCAGATTTGCAGCTTGCCCAGAATGAGGCACGGGTCCATTGAAATGCAAGTGGTGGGAAAGAGTCCGAGTCACTGATGGGAAAAGCAGTAACCTAAGGTAAAGCATTGCTGCATTGCAATTCTTACCTTGAGGGTTCTCCAAGGGCTTACTTCTCCTGTGTGAGGTCTGCATCTCAATCTAAACCCACCCAATCAGTGAACAGACTAAACACAGTGATTACATCAACACATGGCATCACTAATGGCTGTATTTTGACAATATTTAATTAGGTATCAAGCTAGAAGTAAACACGAAACCCAGGGAATGAACAAACAGATTAATGTGAGCAATAACTGGAGATGGGATTTATTTATAACAACAGAGTGTAACAAATCCAGAATTGCTACGTTGTTGCACACCTGTTATTTTGCTGCAGGCCATAATATTTGGGAATTTCCTGGGCGTAAGCTAAAAGAGAATTACGTTCATAGCCTAAAGCCCTTGAAGCACATCTAAGGCATTCCAATAGTTTCTGCAGGGAACAAGGAGATTCCCCAGGTTATTTCCTTTGCTGATGCTCTGCATCTGCAGAGGCTTTATAACACATATTTACTGTGAGCCTTGAGCTTGCCAGTTTAGGGTGGCTCGGCTTCATTCTGTCTGAAGGGTGGAACAAGATGTTTGCTACTCTTGGTATTTCCTCACCACTGCTTCATTTTGGAGCTGGAGTATGAAATACTCTAATGCCAGCATTCAACCCTGGGCGAAAGAAGCAGAGAACTGGGCATTAGAGATGCATGTGTTACAGGGAAAAGATTGAATAAAACATGAGAGAAAATGCAGCAGTTGTGCTGAGACTTGGAGCCAGGTATGGGATGTGTGTGCTTGGGGGGACAGGACCAAATCATTTTGTCCTCCACTGCTCTCTTGAGGGTGTGATGCCCAGGAAACTGCATCTGGTTCACACACATCCCACAGATGGATAAGCTGGAATCGTCGAGGTTAAATCCATTTATCTGTCTCACCTGTGTACAAGGTGTTGATATTGGAGGGGGGCTGGCAGTCTGGGTGTCATGGTTAGACACTGGACACCATGCCAGTGCCCCATGAAAATATATTTTTTACTAATAATGGTTGTGAGATGTGATCAGGAACAGAGCAGAGCAGGCTCAGACTTAGGAATAAGAAAAAGAAAAAAACTTTATTAATCTACATTAAAGGAAAGAAACACACAGGGAACATGAAAACTCTCCGAAACATTCCTCCTCCTCCCAACTTCCACCCTTCCCTTCAATCAGACAAAACCTTGGATTTCCTAATCAGTTAACAATACTCAAATAATCAAATCTCAATCCATCAAAGAAGAGAGGAGTCTCTCTTGCAAACCATAGTGTCCTTCCATGTCTGGTGCTCTCACCACCAGTCCATGGACCAAGACTGCCCTCAGGATTCAACGACGCTTTACCAAGTACCAGAAGCTCCTTTTTTGGGACAAAACCGTCCCCCCCATTTTATAACCCCTGGGGCCGAGGGTTTCTTCCTTCTTCCTCCACTTGGCATCAGCATCACTGCAGCAGGTCGCCTCGTCTGGCATCCAGCCACTGCATCCACCTAAATTCAGTCTCACGTATTAAAGACAGATTGTTCAGTCTATGGCCATACAAGATAAGTCCAGCCAAAGCCACTCCATCAATCTCCTCCCACCAAATTCTTCNAAAAAACTTCCTTCCTGTCAAACCAGGACACTGGGACAGCTGGAAAGGTGGTGGGACAGTTTCCAGGCTGCAGTTAATGCAGACCAGCACTGACTTCAGTGTGCACTGTGGACAGGAAGTTTTGACTATTTTTAAAGGTTCTCCCCCACTCAGCCTCTTTATTCTTGCAGGTGAACCAAAAAAAAGGAGAGGAATAATACTTAAGATGAATGACTGGAAAATTGTCGGGTCATGAGCCTGTGCTGAGTAAAAACACAGATAAACAAATGCTGTGTCTCACCCACAGAGGAGCTCCCACAGCACATCTCACTGGCTACTGCACCACTGAGAGACCATTTCCTTCTCTTCTTTGCCATTAGACATTTGATTTCTCAAAATACAGTAGTGACAGTGCCTGTGGGTGACACATTATTCCTCTACACCGACAAGCAGAAACCTTTTTGATCCTATAACCTAGCCCAGCCCTCAGACATCCATGGAGTTACTGCATACAGAGCACAGTTTCACAGTGGGAGCTCAGTGGGACTGCATGACCCTGTCTGTGTTCAGAATGCATAATTTTTGTCTCATTTTTTAAAGCTGGATATCAGGTTCATTGATTTCAATAATGTGTGTCTCACATCTCTCCTAGGCCCATATACCTGTGTTCTTTCCCTTCAGCTTATGAGTTTATTTTTGACTGGGTACTTTAATATGTGTGCCCTGAATAAACTGAATTTTCTTATTTGATTTGATTGCCTTACACAGCAATCTCTCCAACTTCAGATTTTTAATAATTTTTCTTGTGCCTTTCCCTCTGCCTGTTGTATTTTGTTGATTGTGTTGTGTAGGGACTGTGGAACTGGCCCGTTCTCTAACAGATCTTCCTGAGCATAGATTGATTCTGGGAGGCTGGAATTAACCATTCCAAAAACAAGAAGAAATGAAAGAAATTTGCACTGCATATTGATTTGGATATAGAAATGTGGCTAGATCAGCAGCAAATGCATATGAGTGTATATTTGTATTATTTTGTAACATTAAATAGGTTTTAAAGAGTTGCTGCACCCACTCTGGTTACCTGCAATTCCAGGGTGAGTTAGTGTCCCTGTATGCAGTTTATGCATTTGTTTTATATTCCACATCAATAAAAGCACATCAAATTCAAAACCATTCTCATTTATGGATGGAAACTTAGAGGCAAAACAGTGCAGCAGCTGCCCTGTTATGAGTTATAGGGCAGTCATTTGTTCAAGTCAAAGAAAATACTGCTGCTCTTCCAGCTAAGCAAGTACAGAATGTGACCCCACACTGCACCAAACTCCTGGCTTAAAGGTAGCTGGAAAATTGATGAAATTATCCATTCTTTGGGGGGCAATCTGAAAAGACAGCAGCCCACTACATTTGGTGTGGCTCTTCAGCCTTGCTACAAAGGGAGAACTGTTAATGGGAACGAGAAATCCAAAGCACAGTCACATTGTATTGACTGGCCAGGACAGATGTGGTGCTGTCAGAGATAGGAAAAATAAATCCACAAACTTCCTGCAGTACAACATCTTTCACAGCGGGGGAGAAAGGAGGATATTGTCTCTCCTCTCCTTTGTTCTCCTCAAATCATAAAGTTGACATTCTCCTGACAGAACGAGGGATTTTAGCCTCTTGAATTCAGCCCATTGGAATTCTGTACACGGATGAGCAGCCTGCCTTGATTGTGGCTAACATTTAGGGAAGGGCATCCACAGACAGCAGCTGCCTTCTGAAGCACAGTGTGGACACTCAGGAAAGGAAAATGTTTTGCATAACTCTTTCCCCGTCTCTGAGCTTGGAATTGTGGAATAGAGGGACCTGTGGGACCTCTCACTGAGAGCCTTGCTGCTGCAGGGTGATAACAGGCTGCAGTTGTGCCTTCCCTGGACATAGACATGGTGACCCAGCAGAATATTTGTCACATACAATGTCAGCAGGGTGAGCAGATGGAGAAAGAATGGAGATCCTGCAGATAATCTGTGCATGCTCTTCTCCCTGCTCCACTCCTCGGAGCCCCCTTGAGCAAAAGCGTGGCAGAGAGCAACAAAAACAAAACAACAAAAAAGAAAAAAGGAAAAACAAACAAAAAGCATGGAGCTGGAGCACCTCTCCTATGAAAACAAACTGAGAGAGTTGGGGGTGTTCAGCCCGGAGAAGAGGTGTGAAAAACTTGGCATTGCAAAATGAAATAAAATTAAAATTAAAGTTAAAATTAAAGTTAAAATTAAAATTAAATGGCCTTAAGATGAGGGAGAAGAGATTTAGATAAGATACCAGGAAGGAAGTCTTCCCTGTGAGGGTGATGAGGCCCTGGCACAGGGTGCCCAGAGAAGCTGTGGCTGCCCCATCCCTGGGAGTGCCCAAGGCCAGGTTGGATGGGGCTTGGAGCAACCTGGGATGGTGGAAGGTATCCCTGCCCATGGCAGGGGGTGGAACTGCATGATCTGTAAGGTCCCTTTCATCCCAAACCATTCTCTGACTCTGTGATTTAAACGGATAACCAATTTCTCTAAAATACAATAAGAATAGCAATAGTGAATAAAAGAAAATGTCGCCCTTCGAGGCTCCAAATACTTTGCAAATGATATCTCATTAACATTAAGTAAGGTGAATGCACAGTGTTCTTAGGCTTGTTTAATGCATTTGGAAGGAGAGTTCTTTTTCCTCCCATGTCTAGTAATTAGCATAATTTTACAAATGCACTTTAATTACACATAAAAATAGAATAAATATTTCTGCAGCATTTTGATTTAAACAAGCACTTAATTAAGCCCTATTAAGACCTGCCATATGCTTCGCATACCATAGGCTATTCTAAGTGCACCTCTTCTGGAAGTTTTCAGCTTTGGAGGAAATGACATTATTTGACATGGGCAGGCTGGTATGTAATTGACTCAAAATCACAGATGCAATAAATAATTATGATTAAAAACACATTAACACTGTAATAAGTGGGTAGTTGTTTTGATGGCTCCTAATAAGCCACTGTAGCTGAAAGGGCACCAAGCAGCACTTGTGAAGCACTGAGGATCTGGCAGGACTGCAAGTTCAGTGGTAGTTAAAAAGTATATTGTTCAAGTTACTGCCGATTTTTGGGGCTAGGGTTCCTTGCCACTACTCAGCTCGCTCTGTGCCACTGTCACGAGGCAATCTTCTGTCTGCTTCAGTCCTAAACCTTTCTAAGTTATAGGGCCCAAAAGACCAGTGGCTCAGAAAGCTGATTTTCCTTCCCTTTAATTTCATCCAGTTCCTTTGAGTTTTAACCTAGTACTTCATGCTTGACTTTGTGCTTGACTAAAGCATAGATTGTTTTTGACAGAGCAGATAGAAGGAAATCTAGAGGTTTTTTCTACAGGGATCTGGGGATGATGCCCTTCCTGAGAGGGAATTAATTAAGTCCAAATATTATTGGCATTATTTAAATCATCAATTAGTATTACTTTTCCTTTCATTTATCATTTTTTCTTTTCTTTCTCTGAATGTTCTTTTAGCTTATTTTTATTTTTTTCTGATTTCTATCCATCGAAGGAAAAGAAAATTAATAAACAGTTGCTTTCATTTGTACTGAAAAATTAACCCAGTTTAAAAGATTTGTATACACACATTTTTGCCAACATTATGATTTTCTTGAATCAGTGCAGATCATATCTTCTTTCTTATCAACATTTTTATAACATTTACTCTGTCCAAACTTTAGCAGAGGTAAGGTTAGAGTCCTACTTCCTTTTCCATGGAGACACAGGCAGCACACAAACTTAGAATTTCAGGTCCAGCAATGAAACTGGAAAGGAAAATTCCCTCTACCCATTACTGAGTGTTAAACTCTTTCTGGGATGAATCAGTTCACCACTCTGTTTATATCAGTACCTCTCCAAATTTATTAAACAAATGAAGTAGGATTAGGTTAAACAGTTCAAATCTTTTCGATTGGTTACTAGGAAAAATTTCTTCACCAAAAGGATTGTCAAGACCTAGCAGTGGTGGAGTCCCCATCCCTGGAGGGATTTAAAAGCTGTGTGGATGTGGCACTTGGGGACGTGGGTCAGTGGTGGCCTTGGCAGTGCTGGGGGAACGGTTGGACCTGATCATCTTAGGGGTCTTTTCCAACTGAAATGATTCTGTGAATTCTCTGTCAAACAGGTTGATTTACCCATGGGACTAGAGCTCCATGACCAGAGCTGTCTGTCAGCAGATATGTGAAGTCAAGCACCTGAGAAACCTTCCCTTGTGGCACCTCTGGCCTATGCTGGACCACAGGTTGAATTCTTTACTTCCCCTAACAGACCTTGAGCGCCCGCCTTGGGTTTTAAATGGCATCAAGCTCACTTAGCGATTGCGACTGCTTCATGCACTGATCTCTGTCCCTCAGGTTTTCTTCCTCCAACTTTTCTCTGTAACAAGACCTGGCAAACCTCATCTGGTAATTACTGAGTGTGGGTTTGCGAGAGCACTGATATTCTTAAACCTACCCAGGGACGTTATGGAGAGGGGCAGCTTGGTTTGAATTTCTGCACTCATGGAAAGGGAATGGCATCAGTCAATGATACATCTGTTGAAGACATCCATCTCACCAAGAAAAATGAATGGAAACAGATTAATGCTCACCTAAACAGATGAATTCTCACCTAGATCCTTACTTTCTTTCCGTAGAACGAAGTCTTGTACGTGCATTTGCCAGGAACTCACCCTCTGGAAAATCGCTGGCTTGTCGGAGGCTGCAGATCCTCTCAATACCTTTCAAGCCCTCAAGCTCGAAATGGAAGCTGATAAATTACCCTCTGGGTCACAGGCTTTGGACTGACATCTCACTGATGGAAATCTGTTCACCCATCCAGGAAAAATGCTACAAAAGTGCATGTGGACAGACACATGGGAGAAGATTGATGTTAAGGACAGATAACAGAACATTTTCAAGGTCTTATAAAGGTAAAATCATTGGCCTGATTGCCTTTAGATTAATTTATTTAAAGGATTTTTAGTCCCATGCTCCTTGCCCAGTGAATATTTTATTTTGCATTTATATATTAGCCTACAAATTGCAGCTGTTTGGAGTCATATCAGTAGTGGGCAAAGAGAAAAACATTTTCTTTAAAGCAGTCAAGCAGCAGACAGAGTTTGTTGAACAAGGCTTATATCACATAGAGCAGCACAGCCTTATTAAAAGCATCTCAACTCCCACAAGCAGCAAGAAATGTCTTGCTTTTGGGGACAGCCAGCCTATGGCGTGACTTTTGAAAGAGAATCAGTTCAGCAGAGAGGGTCTTTGGGATTTGACAGAATGATTCACTTCAGCTAACTAGTGTGCATTTTTTCTGAGCTTAACTAGAAAAAAATACACAGAGATGATCACAGGCTTCAAGTGCTAAACTGGCATAATGTGGTGTGTAACCGAGAGCTTGTCAGAACTGAAAGCATCACAAAAATGAGTAGCTCATTACTGCTTTCTTAAAAAAAAAAAAAAAAAAAAAACAAGAGAGTAGCATTTTGCTAGAGGCAGTTTCATTAAATGCAATGAAACTCTTTTTCTCCATAAATGTAGCTGATGTTCTTTAACTTCACAAATGCCACTGAGTGCGGCATGGAGTGGAACATGAATGAAATTCTACTGTCACTGCACCAGCATAAATCAGGGAAGACTTTATTTAAGCAAGTGAAGTTTCAGCTGTTTATGTGACAACTAAGCTGTAGATAAAATCCTCTAAACAGTCCATTGCCCTGTAATGCTTGGCTGGTATAAATCAGTGTAGCTTTCTTAGCTCCAGCAGGAGATCTCCCCATTTGTACCTGAAGATATATAGAGAGTGGAAGAGGTTAAAAGCAGTCAGCTGCATGGCTTTGAACCTGGTTCTGAATCCTGACCATATTTGCAGCATTTTAACTCCTGCTGGCTGTGCTGAATGGCTGCTGGAAATGTCTGAGTGTTTCAAGAGACAGGTGTTCACAGCAGCTACTCAGAGAAATTGAGATCAGAACAATAATCAGAAGAAACAGACTTAAAATAACAAATGACTTTGGTATAGGTCCTGAACAGTGATAAAATTCCTATATAAAAGGGGTGTAGGTATTTTATTCTAAATCCTGCTGTCTGTGCTGAGAGCAGATGCACTCCTGTGTAACACCAGGAAAGTTCACTCAGTTAAAGCTTTTGTTTGTTCAAAATTCGGTTGAACAGATCTTAAAGACTGTAAGTATGACACCAAACCCCACATCTTTCAAATGGAAACACTTTTCCAGGGCCCTCTTGGAATGACATGAAGTTGATTTGCAGTCCTTGTCTTTAATAACATCTTTATTTGCTCATGAAACTGCAAAGTTCTTTCAAATGAAGGATCATGTCTAGAGGAAGATGCCCAGCTCAGGCACTTTCTACCTGGACCCCAGGGATGTTCTGCTAACAGGAAACTCACATCAACGCTGAGTATTTCTGCCCCACACTGTGAAATACCTGAGGTGTTCATTCTATAGGAATTATCAATATGACTTATGAACAAATTATTGGACCTATGCTAACTTAAAAGTTGTATATATTCTGTCTTGACAGCGTTGTACCATTCTAAATCTTTAATGAGATTCATAGGTACATCAGTGTGAGAGGATACATTTTGTCTTACATGTGCTTTCATGTACTGAATTCTCATTTTCCATAAATAATGTTTTCTCCAGAGCTTTAATATACATGAACAAGGCCAGAAAGGACAATGTCACAGGTTTAAAAACCATAATGTTAGTTGTGTGTTATTCTGAAAAACTGAGTGTTTTTTTAAGACTGCACACAGTATATGTTTTCCCAGAAAAATATCAGGAAGACATTCTCCACAGTTTTATTTTAAAAGTGTCATGATTTTTTTTTTCTTAGTGGAGAGAATAATTGAAAGAAAGTATTGTGCTTTTGTAGTGCTGAAAGGAAAGGCTCTGTGAATGAGAAAACCTGGACTTGCTGCAGGCTAATTGCCTCACAGACAAGTCACACAAAAGAGAGTCATTTGTGGAGAACACTATCATATGTTTCTGATATCAGGTCTGCAGAAGTGCCACCAGATTATTCAACATTCATTCAACAGAAAAAATTGATTTTTGCAGAAAACCTTTACATCTAAAGGAAGGAAAAGAAAAAAAGACTCTCTGAGCTTGTTGATGCACAAGAACAAGCAGGTAGACGAAAAGCAGGTAGAAAACAAATTCAGATTTTAACAGATCATGGTGTGGAACCATCTGATTAGCAAGAGTGGGGATTCATGTTGCATATATGGCCATTGTAAGATAAAGTGATTATAGCCCTAACACATTGCAGGAGTTAATGCTTCAAGCTCACACTTTTTTTTTTCTATTATTTGAATAAAATTGTTTGAAATTGGCCATGGACTGACACATCCTCTAATCTCCTGTGATACCTAAAAGGTCAGTAATGTACCTGGCTGCGTGGAGTGTGTGCTTGTAATTGAGATGCATCCAAGCACTTGAGTGCTTCCACCAGGGGACATTTAATGGAATAATTTCATTGTGTACCTCTCAGCAGCACCAATCACTGCTTTGAATTCACAGGAATTTTTTTAAGTATTGCTTGTCAACAGCAAAGTTACTATGGCAACTGTTTCAGTTTAAATCCTGTCAGATTTGAGTTAGATTCTGTTTTTATTAATTTGCTATTAGGCTTGATACCTTTGCTTATGAAAACATTCAAAGGCCTGGCTCCTCAGTAATGTATTTTTTTTTTTTAAATAGACCAGTCCTGATCATGTTTCCTTGCAGTTCCAAGGGAGTCAGTGTTGCTACACTGAATTGGCTCATCCAATTCTAAGACTCTTGTGCACAGACTATCAACAGTTAACTCGGGTGCACACTGGAAAGCATCTTGTGGCATTTGAAATTTTCTAGGATATTTTTTTGGTCCTTCAACTGGGCTGCCACCGTTTGTGTTGCTCCTTCCTCTCACTCCTCCCCTGCTCTGGTGTGGATCCTCACATCCACAGGGGCTGCAGGCCCTTCAGGGATATCCACCCCACCCTGAAGCATCTCCTACTGCTCGGACCTCAGTGTTATCTCTGTTGTTTCTCTGTGATTCCCTCCCACTGTCCCAGTATTTTCTGCTCTTATTCAAATACATCTCCAGAGAGGCACCACAAAATTCCCTGATGGACTCAGCTTTGTCCCACAGTGGGTCCATGGGCTGTAGTGTCTCTCACAGGGCAGCCCTTGACCTCTTCTCACAGAGGCTTCTCCCAGAGCCTCCCATTACCAAGACCACCTACTCCCAATACTGTAGGATCTGAAATTTGCCTGTAAATAATTTCTATCCTCTACAATATAGACTTTGCTCTTCCTGGGATATGATGCAGGATGTGTTAGAACTCTCTAAAAATGGTCTTGTTCCTGGTATCACCTTCTGACTTGCGCCATGCCCAAAAATAAAGTAGGATAACAATTCTAAATTCCTGTAAATGTGATCTTGCATGGTTCACCTGCCTTCAGCCCACTAATGATTTAGACATGAGGGTGAGATTCTGTTTGAAATTAAACCTGCTCAGAGATTTCCCCATGTGAGATTGGGGGGTTAATTAGTCTGCCCTGTGTCTCCACAGGAGATAAATATTATCTCTTATGGGGATCTGGGCAACTATCTCAAGTTCACAGGAGATGTTATTTAAATAGATGTCCTGTGGAGAGTAGAAGTGAGAGATTTTCACAGGGAACTCCAACATGCCCAAAAATGAATGCCTGAGACAGCTGGAATGAGTCTTCTCAATGACTGTGGAGATGAGCAGCTTTAAAACAACTTCCAAATTTCTTCTGGCTCAAGTTCAGATGGACCTGAGCCCTTGAGCTGACACAGAGAGGTGCTCACTACATGACAAATTCCTGGCATTCTGAGGCAAGTGAACTGGCAGAAGACATGACAGTGTGGCTAAATCAAGAGACAGAAGCTCCCTAATTAAAATAGACTGGCAGTACACAGCTCACTGTTCAGGAACAAAGAGATAATAGAGAATTGAGTGCAATGTTTGTGCCTTCATTGCAGGGTAGTTCTTATCCATAATGCTTCCAGCAGTTCCTGAGTTAGGACACGCAGTTTGGTTGGGTCCTGACATAATGTCAGGGTGATTCAATAAATACCATCCCCTTTTCACCTAGTGCCTTGCAAGAAAACCTAAGTGCATAGACAAGGTGCACTTCAGGAAACCTTGACACGAGCCAGAGCAGGGAAGGGCATTAGGAGCACACCAGACCTACAGTCAGTGCATGTCAGGTCTGTTCCTGCAGTGAGGTTACCATGGCTCAATAACATGGTCTCATGGTCATGCTGGACTGCAGAATTAAATATTGGTTCAATGAGAGGACTCACTGACTGACGTTCCCTTTGGGAGCCATCTATATCCAAAACCCAGAAATGGGTTCATGGCATTGCTTAAAGACATTTTTTTTTATTTCATGGCTTGAAAGTCAAAGTCAGGGGAAGAGATTTTCTTGATGGCTGTGGGCTAAACAGAACCAAATGTGCCTATTTTGCATCATTTCACGTCAGGAGTAAATGGGAAGAGGTGCCTCGTTCCTTGGCAGTGTGGTCTGTTTTGCTCTACATCTCTGGTACATGAAATAGGATTGCTGGGGAGATTTTGATGCACTGAACTAGAAACAGGTGAAACTCAGAGCCATGGAGACATTGGAAACCACTGATGTCAGCTGAAGTCCTCTTGCCGCTGGTAAATCACAGAATCACTGAAACACTTAGGTTGGAACGCACCTTAAACATCATCCAGTTTCAACCCCCTGCCATGGGCAGAGATGCCACCCACGAGATCAGGTTGTTCAGAGGCCCATCCAACTTGGCCTTGAACAAGTCCAGGGATGGGGCAGCCACAGCTTCTCTGGGCAGCCTGTGCCAGGGCCTCACCACTGAGCAAAGAACTCCTTCCTAACATCTAATCTGCATCTCTCTTCTTTATTTCAAAACCGTTCCCCCTTGTCCTGTCACTATCTCCTAGTGTAAATCGACTGAAGGCATTGTAAGTGCAGACACTTGGGAAATACACACAGAGATTTGCAATTTACACCAAGTTCCTTCTGCTCCAGAAAGCGCTTTCCAAGCCATTAGGAGTTTTACAACAATGGTCTGTGACTGACTGTAGATACAGCAGATGAGCAACAGCCAACCATCAGTACCTCCTAATAACATCCCTGAGTTGAGAGAGTCAAAAGAAAATTATGACACTGAACTGAACAAAAAAGGTGAGGATATTGCTTGTATAAAATTAATATTCTGTGTAAAAACCTACTTTATTGTTATTAATTGAAAAGCTCCATTAACTAAAAAGGCAAAAACAATGGGCGGTAAATTATTTTTTTCCAGAGTTAATCTTCCATTGAATGGAAAAGGCACATTATTTGCCTTCCATTAAAGTGATATTAAAGTTATATTTCTAAATGTTTGCACAAAAGTGATGTGGCATGAAAAATGAGGTAGGACTTGATACCCTTTAACTGGGAATTTATTTTGCACAGCTTGATGTGATGTGGATCACCAGGGTTCCCTTCCCAGCATGGGGAATATTTTGAGGTAATTCAAAATTGACATCCTACGAGTGAAAACATCATGTGCTGCAACTTCATTTCTCTTTGGAGTATTCATGCAGCCATTCTTGCTACAGAATCCTGGTATTTCATGGATTTTTCCCCCATAGCAGGTTTAGCAATAAATAACCAGAACCATGGGTCAATTTGTAATTTACCCAAGGTCACTCAAGAAATGTCTGTTCAGTAATCGAACTCAAGCTTCTAAACTCCCTGTCCAAGGTATTGACTATTTAATTCCTTACCTAGTGGCAGTTTTAGATAAAGAGCAAAAGCAAACTGGACCATGTTTTCAGAGGATTTGCACAGAATGAGATTACAACAGTTTCACAAGCTGCCGTGTGCCGATGGAGCTCTGCAAATTATTTTCTTGAATCCTTGTTACCTGCACCAAATCTGATACTGGATTTAGTTTGGCCTGTTACAAAAGGGGATTACACTAAATTATTGCCATCAGGTAAGAGTGTGTATGTAGGAATCATCATGCTCCCTCACCTAATATGTGCTGACTTCTTTGCAAATCTTCTGGAAACGTGTGGTCCCTGTTGCTGGAACAAAGTTTCATAAGGATTATTGTAAATGTTACAGTTTAGAGCAGCCAGGCTTCAAGTCCCAGTTGTACAAATAATGCAACAAGGGATTCTCCATGCCTGAATTGCTTCACAATGGACAAACCACACTGAGGACAGAGATATCATGCAAATAAAGCTGCCAGGGGCAGGAATTTCAAATCATAAGTGTGCTACAGGGCACTGATATTGGGAATAATAATTCAATCTTTAAATTCAGTATTTATGTATTATTTGTGTTTGTCTTAGTTTACAATGTAAGATGTAACCAAAAGTGTGTATTCTATCACCATCTTCATAAGCTCTTAAAACCAGGTGGGTCAGTGTTCTTTATCTCTGCCATGACTCATCCCTGATAACTCCCTCTGTGGGATATCTTCTGTTAATGGGCCATCAAATCTCACTGCATGTCTCATGAAATTACATCATCCCATTGTGAGATGCTCCGCCCAGAGGGAGGAACCAAGCATTCCTACCTGGATAAAACCTGAGGTTTGGAACACCACAGCCAGCCTTGCCTACTGAATTCCCAGAGGACAAGAGCTACGTAACCACCACTGGACCTCCAGACCCTTCTACAGGATCACTGCTTCAACAGACCCACATCTATCACTTCAGCAGGATTTTAACCTCCATTTAACTGGATTGCTACCACCACCCTGACCAACAGTATGTCAGGTTGTATCCTGACTCTGCCAGTGTTTCTGTGTTACTGCCTTTATCTTAATTTTCCTATTAAATTGTAATTCTGACTTGGGATCTCCCACTGGTTTGCTTTCAAACTAGTACAGTGTTTCTTTAACATGTACTTTGAAGTGCAGAGAGGATGTGAGAAGCGGAAGAGAATGTGAAGAGAAGGACAGAGATAGTGTTTGGTGAGGAAGAGTGTGGAGAAGAACAGAGCTGGGAAGAGAGTAGAGGGCATTGAGAGTGAGAATAGCATAGGACAAAGTGAAAAGCAGAGCAGAAAGCTTTCACAAGAGTCGAAAGGTGCTTGATGAAACTGGTGATCACTCTAACCACTGCCTGGCCCATCTCAGATGTTCCTTTGCTAAAGGTGTCTTTGTTGGCAAAGCTGGAAGAGGAAGTAGTAACAAATCAATCATTACGCTAGACTTTAAAATTTTGAGACCTTGTCATCACTGGGATCTGAAGATCTGAGATCCATCATTGCAATGGATAAAGACAAGCACAAGATCTGAACACAAAAGACCATTTGATGAAACATTCCTTCATGCACAGACTCCAGTGGGAAACCAGAACATTAAGTTTCTAAGACAGATGTATGGAATGAATGCCTTAAAGCATTTGTGCAATTGCTGACTTCAGTTTTCTCTTCCCTGATCATATCAGATAAGGGTACTTTTAAAAGTTAACTTTACTTTTCCACTCAGGAATCGTTCTTCCAAGTGGTGTGGGTGAGTATTGCCATGTGGGTGTTGATGGAGATGCCGCTGCTTGTTCCAGAGGTGTTCCTTAAGAAGGAACCCCCGGCAGTGCTTCTTGGCACACTCGCAAGCCAGCTCTCTCACCCGTGCGACAGAAACGCGCGGCCACGGTCACGCTGAGCCAGCCAGCTCAGGCGTAACTAAAGGCAAAGAGCTAAGAGGCGGCCCTCATATGGAGTTCTGAAGGGTTTATTCACCAAACCATGTTGAATCCGCCCAGTGACAAAAAAGGGGGAACTTCTTCCCGAGACACACATATAAAGGGGTACAGAAGGGAGGCGGGGTAATACAACAACCACCAGTGGGGAGAAGGAGGGGGCAGAGAGCGGGCTGGATTATATCCTTCAAAGGGATACAAGGAGTGTCTGTCAACTGGCCAATCAGACAGACCAAATCTACATAGAGTCACAAGATCTGATGGGAGAAGCCTTTCTCACCGAGCTAAGGGGGGATATTTAAACTTTGGAGTTGGCCCACCAGCAGGCCTCTCCTGTACCTGGGTTCTTTGGCCCCCCTGCCCCCACAGCTGCTGGTTCAGCCGCTGCAACAGGTGAGAATCATTGTGTCAGCTGTTAAAGTTTATATTGCCACCTACTGAGTTTGATGGACCCTAAGCAGAAAGAATGAAAATCCGCTTCTAGGCATTTCCTTTTAAACTGTCACTAAAAATAGAAAAGAAAGAGATGCCAGGTTACCCAAGCTTTTGTTCCATACAAACCTCTGGAGTCAAATTTGACAGCGACTCTTTTCTCTACAAAAAGGAGAAGTGGAAGTCTGCATTTACTAGCTAAAATCAAAGGGATTTTTTTCCCCTTCTTTTTAAAATGTTGAACATCTCAAAATGTGAACTCATGTTTTTTTTTATCAGAAGCACACAAGGCAGAACAAGATAGTGGGGCCTCTGAAAGCAAGGTGAGAGTATTTACTTGTCCTGTAATAGCTACTCTGTCTCAGGGGTGAAGGATGCCAACTTCATGTCCTTCCTGGAAGACTACAACATGTGCACTGGGGAAGTTGGTGTAGTAGATTATATCTGATGCCTTCTTCATTCATCAAAGTTGAGTGGAAGGTCAACATCACTAATGTTCTCTTTTCACTAGAACAAAACTTGGAGAGCAAAGCAGAGAAACTCAGTAGAACGAAAAGAAAAACAACCTTTGATGAAAGGACTTGGGTCCAAGTTTTAGAGATGAGAAGGAATTGAAGTCACTGAAAGAAGAAATTCTTTTGTGCTGAAATGCATAAATGAGGAGGCAGAAATTTCGTTCACAATTTAAATGCCAGACGTTTCTCCTGGCAACAAGTTACTAATTTTATTTACCTACTTTGTAAAATATACATAAGTTTCAAGAATGAAATCACTCCAGTGATGAACAGAAATAAACAATAGGAAAGCATTAGACACAGAAATGGTACCTCAAATTGAACGTAATAATGTCAGTACCATTTTTTCTTGATCTGTTGCCAGGGTATAGGAACAAGACTTGTCTTACATTATCTAAAGCATCTCATCTATTTCATTCTGCTTTATTGGCTACACAAATCAAAGGTGTTTCAGTAATTAACAACAAGCCATGTTCCTTTACCCTGCCTCCACATACTCTTTTCATATTTTAAATCAATGTGTTTTACAAAGAGTTGGCTTTCTTTTCTGTCTGCTTTAAATTGTTTTATGGAACATAATAATATTATAATTTTTTTTTCATTAAAAGCTTCATATTTCTTTTTCAGAGAGCAGGGAAAAAAATCAGCATTTTTTAATTATCTTGACATGGTGCAGTTTCATAGTGGAATGACTGTGAAAAAAAGATTCTGTTATCAGTTCAGTTCACTCCTTCCTTCATACACTCAGTTTAAAACCTGCCATGAGCTGAATTATTCTGTCTGCTTTCACTGTCAGCTTTGCCATTTCTGTCACTCAGGGCTGATCAAAAGGCAGTGATTTGCCATATGGCTTCCACTGGACTAACAAGAGCAGTGGAGCTGCCTGTTTCTTCCAGCTCTCACTACAAGTTGCAAATGTGGAGATTTTGGGAAGGACAAGTCACTTATTCATTGAAAGCGCAGTGCTGGGACAGCCTAAACCATTTATGATTTAGGGCTGAACCATCCATCTGGTTTTGAATGAAATAAAACTGACAGTGTATTTCAGAAGTGTCAAAACAGCTCACTCACCAAATCAAAAGTGTCATGCAGCTCAGATCTGTAACCCCTCAACTGTTCGTCGTTCTCAGTCAGCAAATTCCAACTCTGCAGTGGTTCACTGAGATCACTGCACAACTGGATTTATCACCATGCAGATGTGACAAAATGGAGCACAGCCTTTTATTCTTCCCCCCCTCTCTTGATACTACCAAGTCATAGGAATAAAAAAGGAAAAGTCAAATTACTGGAGCAAGATTTTTCAAAAGCACTCAGCATTTTTGTGAGTCATCACCCATAGAACTTGATGATTAAACTCTTGCTGATTTCTATGGCAGCAGTTATGCTAATTCCTACTACTCCTGGACATGCCACACTTAAATGCATCTGTGACATGTGCTTTATTTTCAGCTGGGGTTATTTAGCACCCATTGATTCCTTTTTGCTTTCCCTTTCCTTCCCTGCATTCTGGTTTTCAAGCTAGTAAGTCAGCTGGATGCCTCAGTATAACAATTCTTGATCAGAGTGCTTCAGGAAATAACAGCAATTCCCCCATTCATTAAAAAAATTCAAAATTGGGAAGTAGTACACTGTAGAAAAATGTTGTATAGCTTGCTAACAGCATGCTGATTCTTAAACAAGTTTCATACAAATAATAGCTCCTACCTTGCCATTCATTACATTGTAAAACTCTTTACTTTTATTTTTCAGCTGGCTTGTTTGTTGTTTCTTGAGTTGCAATAAATCTGAATAGTTTTATTTTACTTACTAAAATGCACTTCGGGGGTTGCTTGTTTTTTTAATGCAACCTATTTATAAGCTGGGTAGGGATAAAAATGTACCCAAAGGATCATTTTTACTAATTTATCATTCTTTCTAAGTTCTCAGGGTCTTTTGGAGAAATGGTGTAATAATATTTTTTTTAAAGACGGAAATTTGTTTTACATTTTGGGAATGTGGGAATGGCTAATTGTAATGCATTACATTTTAGAGCTTTGAATCATTGCAGAATTAAATGCAGGGAAAAAATATTTTGGGGTATGTAGCACATGAAATTTAGGCAAATGGATGCTTATGAGTCTGCAGAGATTGACTACAAGAATCCCAAGGTATTTTGTGGTTTCCCACGTGCACTATAGCAGTCAGAGTTTTCCATCAAACCCTACTGCTAAAGCATTTTGCATTAAACATGGTAATATGGGGCCGTAAGGGGCTAAGATTCCCTTGCCACACCAGGGTTCCTGGAGCACCAGATGAGCCCCTGACCTTCTTTTCTGCATCTCAGCACAGCAAGGGTGACACACAGAGCCGGGGTGACTCTGCCTCAGAAGAGTCATTATGGCAGAGAAAAGGGCTGGGGACAAAGAGACCCAGGAGGGTGAATTTACTTGTTTACAGTCGTAGAGACAGGCAGTGACAGAGAGCAGGCTCCAAACTACAGGAAATGGGACCAAGACTGAAGTCAGTTCCCACACCTCAGGCACTCAGATCCCACAGCCAAGACTGGCCACACTTCAGTGACCAGCTAAGGATTGCATAAAACTCAGTGTTTCCTCATCATCCTTGAAAGTTCCCAAGTGCTCTGAAGAGTATAATTGTGCCCAGGAAATCTCCTTTCTGAGGAGTTTGTAGCCTGGGGTGAAACACATGGAAATTCTTAGGTGTCCGTCACAAAATGTGAACAGGCTGTGCCCACCCAAGCTCAGAAGGTGCCCCAGCCGCCCCTGGCCCAGAGGCCACCTGCACTGCCTGGTGGTGTCCTGACCTTCTCCTTCCATGTACTCTCACAGATGTTTCCTGAGAACTTGTGAGGATCTGGAAAGGACCAACAGCTCAGGAATTTTCCCACCTACACCGCCCAGAAAACTCAGCTTAAATACCTGTACATCGACAGCTGTAAATTCATCAAAGGCTACAGCCCCACCTTTGTTCCCTGTGACTGGAGGAGAAAGGAGTAGGACCCATCTTGGAAACCCAGAACAGCAAGCAAGGGGCCAAACTCACTGGTGTCCTCATCCCTGGGAGGAACCAGTCCCTGTGAGCCACCTCTGAACACCAGATCTGGCCACCAAAAGACCTCTTTCCACACCTCCAGGTTAAAACGCTTATGGAGTTCATACACCAGGAACCAGAATTCAGCTTCACTCCCGCTGCAAAGAAGACCAACATCTATATATCTTTAAAAACTTGGATCTAAATCACCTCACAGGATGTCTGTCTTCCTCTTAGGTCTACCTTCCACAGATCAGATAAATTTCCAAACCCGTTTGAAATTTTTGTGGCCCTATTTTTCTCCTTTGTCAAGCCTGCTGAGGCAAGGGGACCATATTTCTGTCTGCATTGTATTTCACAGGAACAGTGCAATAAAATATGTACGTATGAATTGTCATATCTCTGGAATATATGAATTCTCATAAACTCAACAGCTGTTTTGAAGCAAGCACTAGGTTTTAATTGGGACATTTAAACTCAAAAAGGCCAATCTGCAAAGGCACTCTGCTCCTTATTTATTTCAGCCTATTTACATTTTATAAAGGAAGGAATAGAAACTTTCTTGTCCTGTTTTAGAGGGGGGAAAAAAAGAACAAAGTAGTCATTCTATTAATACTTCTTAATAGAAAGATGAAAGAAGTAGAAAAATGAAACTGAAAGATTTCAAAGAACTTTAGCTCTACAAAGGAAAAATTCCCAAGAGAAATCCTCCATAAGCTTAACCACAAAATATTTATGACCACAAAGTAAGGATATAATTTCTTTCCTAAGGATACCCTCTTGAGAAAAAATACTTGTAAATCAAAAACATTAAGATAAAAGTTTCTCCTGACTGGGCTGGATTGATTGTAACCGTATCAGCACAGCAGAATTAAAACAGTTAAAACTGCATTTTCAAAATTGCAATACCAAAGTGACACCTGTACATCTACTGGACTTCAAAACAAGTCACTGAGTACTTCAGGATATCTAAAACAGCACTAGGCACTTATCTTCAATCATGTGAATTCATCTCCAGGGCTCTGGCAGTCATAATGAGAGTGGAGGCAAATAGTTTATCTGCAAACATCTGTAAGTGTCTTAATTTTGATCTAATTCCACGCAAAGAATCTTATCCATTCTGTAAAACCATGGCCCATAGCACCAAGCAGCATGTAAATTCAATGTAAATTCAATGTGAATGCTGGTCACTGAACCTGAAAATCACAAGGAATAAGACTGGAAGAGCTCTTGAAAGATGAACAACCCTGTCCTTTTTCCCTATGATGTGGGGTCAGTCCTACCCGCAACGTTTTTCACCAACAATACCAATAATGAGGTTTAGCCAACCTCACATTAAAAACGTACCAAATGTGAAAATAAGTTCCCAAATCTTTCTTCACACGGAGTATTCTGTTGTGACCTGAAGACACTGATGACCAACTTAGATGCCTTTTTTTAACCCAGACCTGTCGGAAATTCAGGTTCACAGCACCACTGCAGAAGCAGATTGAGCACCAATTGCAGGAGCAAGACATGAAAACTGAAATTCTTTTGCATCACTTGGCCCAGTGAGTCATACAAGGTCCATTCAAACACGAGCAACACAGCATCTGCTTCCGTCTGATCTGACTCCACCCGCACTGCTGCCTTTCCAGTGTGGTTGTCTTGGCAAAAGGAATTGGGAAAATCCTGCAGAGACATCGACCATTCCTGGACATACAGTCTGGGCTTGGCAGAAGGACAAAATATTTCATTAAGATCAACCTGACACTATATTGTTGCACAGATAAAGGTAAATATGCTAGGAACTGACTGGGAACAGAGGACACTTCATGTCCTTCATGGATGGGTGGCTGGATTGATGGATGCACAGATAGATACTCTACAACATATTCCCACAGCTGGATTTAAGAAAACCCATAATAGTAAAAAGCAACCTCCAAGTAACAAGAAATACCAGAATTAAGGCAAGTCCAATTTTCTGTACACTAAATTGGAAAATACCATTCCTAAGCCATGGCAATGATCCTCCTGGATCTCAGTATAGCATCAGAACTAGGCTGGACAAATACTTTCCATGTCCTGCTTGACTTAAAATCAATCTAGGACTAAAATTTCAGGTTATTATTTCCTAGTCAACAGCAACTCTTAGGTGGAACATGCTCTATGTGGATATTTTGGTAGTGGGATTTTTGCAAGTCCATCCCAAACTGTGACTTTTAAAAGGCACAATAACCCCTTTTATGCGGATGATGACAAAATACTGATAAATAGAAAAGACCTTGCTAGAAACTTTGAGTAACTCTTCTGGAAGATGGATGTGTTTCTGCTAGGTGTTAAAAAAATTTGTCCCTATTTTCACTAAGAATAAAGCAGAGTATTTTTTCCTTGCCTTATATACTCGAAAAACATTAAACTTTCCTTGACATAATTTCCTCACAGAATTAATTCAGAGGCAGACACCTGGCATGAGATATTTCAGTCCAAACAGTTCACATTTGTCAAAGGTATGAGTGTCTGAAAACAGGTCCTTGTAATGGAAAGTGTCAGGCAACCTTAAATACACAGACCTCTTGGCCTGCCAGCAATGCAGCTTTTAAATGAAACAATCATTTCATCACACAGATTAAAAAACCCAGCCTGTGTTCACTGTAAAACTTCCTCCCAGTCTTTCAGACAGGCAACTTTTGTGCTTTAGCCATAGGTCATACCTGTTATAAACACAGTTCTTTTTCTTCAGCTTTATGTCTCGTAATTACTGAGTTGTTAAGTTCTAGTGGGCAGAAATACACAGATATGGAGTATTCATTGCTAATAGCTTTGTCCAAAGCAGGAGAAATTGTGAAGATGTCTCTTCTACTGGCTAAAATTATACACTGAGATAATTTAAATCAGCTTTTTCTCAAATTCTGCCTCCTTCCTTGCTTTCTTCTCCTGCTGTTAAAGATGACCTACTCCATAAGGAATGAAAGTGAATTCTCATACTGCTTAAATACTGGGTAATGCCTATATTTAATGCTTGCTCCCAATATTTAGAGTTAAATAATAAGATTTTTCAAAGGCTTTTACTCTGACTGGGACACTTTTCATCTTCTGGAAATTAAATAATTTTAGCATCTAGAAATGTGTTTTAAATTAAAGCCAAGAATATCAAAGCATGCTGTATCAGGCCTCATGTTCTAACATTATTTCAGAGGTGAAACCTTCTGTATTGACTTAATCTTGTTCCACGTGAGCTGTCCTTTCCCTACAAGAGGATTTGAAAGACAAAATCTTCTTCCTTTACCTACAGACATTGCTTTAACAATTCATCTCCACTTTGCCCAGTAAATATGACAGAGGCATAACCTACAGTGGTCTGTGCAGGTCAGCATTTATAGGTTCTGCTCTCCAGAACAGGTTTATGGAGCTGAACTTTCTGTAAGCACATAAACCCGTGCCCTGACATAAGTCTGTAAAGCAGCAGCTGAGTCCTAGTGCTAGAAGGGGGAGGAAAATCAAAGCATAAAGAGAAAAAACTAATAGCTACAATGGCTTTCACATTGGGGGAATCTTTAAAGTAGAAATGATGCCCAGCAGTTGTTGGAGAGGATCAGTCAATGTTATCACGAGTTCAAAAAAAAGTTCTCTCTCTTAATTTATGAAAAACTTAAGCCTGCTGTGTAAACTATTTGGGAACTTATTTGAAATATTGATGTTTAAAATGGCACTCTCAGTCCTTAATTTTCTTTCTTTCTTTCTTCTTTTTTTTTTTTTTTTAAGAACACTTACTGAAATTTATGTTGACAAGCTGCAGACAGAATGATGGAGTGGCCCTTTTCTGATCTGCAGTTAGAAGTCATTTGCATCCCTCCACCTCACTCTCTCTTTTCCACAAAAGGAAGTTTCTTTAACTCAGATATCAATCAACAAAAGCTCTGAAGGGCTATTTCATACAACAATTTGTTAAAGTGACTCCAGTGGTATCAAACACACAGCTCTTCAGTAATAGCCTGAAAAGATCCATGTCACTGGGTTATTAATTGTGGAAGGAAAAGATTTTAAAGCCATTAGCATTGACTGCCTTCGCTTCCAATGTGATTTTTTTTCTCTGAAATTATTATTCCTTCTTCTATTTTCATCACTGTTCCAAAAGCTGGAAAGTTTAGTCATCTATATTATCAAAACTCATTTTTGCAAGTGATGCCTATCAATACAAATTTTTAAAATAAAACATCAAACAGCAATAAACAAGCTAAAGAAACAAATAAATTAACAAAATCTGTGCTCACTGACCAGTGAGTATGGTTTTGTATTTATTACATGACAAATATAAGCAGTAGGATATAACTTGTATAACAGTTAGAGGTATGGAAGAATTTAGGACTGCATTTCTTAGGCATTGTGAAAATGTATAAAGTGCCAGTTTGTTTTTAAGTTTCCATTAAGTACTGGTTGAGGCAGACCAGGTGTGCTTTTTGTAAGATTTTCTCCCAGAAACAGGTTAGTTGTTCATTTGCCATGTTAGTGAGGGACACAAAAGATTTGAGCTGGCAGAGTGGTCCCTGGCCCAATCCCTTCCTCATCCCAGTAAATCCAAGTATGCTTTGACCCATGTTGTACTCACAGAATCAAAGAATCAGAGGCTGGTTTAGGTTGGAAGGGATCTTAAAAACCATGTGTCTCAGTTTGAAAAGACAGGTGTCAGCTTAAGGAAGGCAGGAGCCTCCCTTGAAATGGAAAATGTAAACCCCCTCCCTCTGAATTATTATAATTTTGAAATTAAGGGGCTCTCAGGCAAAGATATGGGAATAGGAATAACAGTTCTTTACTAGGAAAAAGGAAAAAAAAACAAATGCAAGAGTACAAAACAAAAGAAAACAAACCACTGACAGAGTCAGAAATACACCCTGACTCCCTGTTGTCACAGGCTGTTGGTAGCAGTCCGCTTAAACGGTGGCTGCAGCCCTCCTGAATTGGCAGATGTAATTTTGTTGAAGCAGTGGTCTTGTAGAAAAGGTCTGGTCTTCCTTAGAGAGTCCAGTGGTGGTTGTGTAGCTCCTGTCCTCTGGAAATCCAGTGGGAAAAGGCTCTGTCTCTGTCGCAAAATTCTCAACCTTTTATCCAGGTAGGAATGCTCGGCTCCTCCCCCTGGGTGGAGCATCTCACAATGGGATGATGAGCTATGAGATAAGGCACTGATGGGCCATTAACAGCAGATAGCCCAGAGGGAGGAGGCAGGGAACATTGCCACACCTGATTTTAACAGCTCATGAAGATGGTAATCAGAATACAGATAACCCAGGACACCATGTCATTCCATGGGCAGGGACACCTTCCACTATCCCAGGTTACTCCAAGCCCTGTCCAACCTGGCCTTAGAGACTTCCAGGGATGGGGCAGCCACAGCTTCTCTGAGCACCCTGTGCCAGGGCCTTACCACCCTCACAGAGAACATTTTTTTTTTTTTTCTAATATCCAATCTAAACCTGCCCTCTTTCAGTTTGAAGCCATTCCCCCTTGTCCTGTCACTCCAGGCTCATGTCAATACTCTTGCCCCATCTCTCTTGTGGGTTCCCTTCAGGCACTGGGAGGCCATAGTGAGGTCACCCCAAAGCTTTTTCTTCTCCAGGCTGAACAATCCCAACTCTCCCAGCCTTTCCTCATAGCAGAGCTGCTCCATCCCTCTGATCACCTTGGTGCCTCCTCTGGACTTGCTCCAGCAGCTCCAGGTCCTTCCTGTGCTGGGCCCCAGAGCTGTCAGCAGCTCTGCAGGTGGGGTCTCACCTGAGCAGGGCAGAGGGACAGAGTCCCCTTCCTTGACCTGCCCACACTGCCTTGGATGCACATTTCTTTTTGCCCCTGATGGTACCACCTGTACACCCAGAAACCTGGACTATGTTTGAAAACTTGTAATTGTATCCCTCTGGTTTAGCAGTGCTGATAAAGCTCAGTAAGTGCTTTGAAAGAGGACAAAATAACCAGACCCTCTTAGCCAATGTGCTCTGATTCTCCCAGGGCTCATAACTGGGATTATTTCTTCAAACATCACTTTTATTCCAATGCCTTGGTGGGGTCACCCTCCCATACTGAGTTATTCACCAATATGTTTGCAGAACTGGGACAAAGGTGGTATATTTTTACCCTGTGGAGGAGTTAGTCTTGGCATTTTCCCATTATTCTAGTGATAAATTTTCCTAAGGGTCCCTTTCTTTCTGTATGAACTCCATAGTGTACACCCTTATTAAAGGGAATTTCTTTAAAGGTCCTTTGACTACAAAAAATGGATGTGCCTTTGTTGTGGGAGTGAAGGCACATTCTTTGAAAGAGTGTTGCATCACAGTGGGACCAAAGTGCAAACTTTTCCAAACTTTAAAGTGATGTTTGGGTACAGCTCCTTTTATAGCTAAAAAATCATAAACGTAAAGGTGAGAACTGCAGATTAAGAGAAAGAAATATAGAGGCAGACACACTATTTTACAAGGAGTTTAAGCTATTTAAATAACAAATAGTTCTTCACTGGGTGTTAAGATGACTAATAGCACAGATAAAAAGCAGGATTTGGGTGCATAAACCAGATTTAAATGGGTTTCTGCTGCTTATTTCCAGCATTTTAGTCAAAGCAACAGAGTACCTCTAACTCTTCAGAGCTGTGTGGGGCAGGAATGACCCATATGGGTCAATTATCACATCAGTTCAGGGAACAATTGGTTCTCCTCACTGCATTTGGTCCTCCGGAGCCAGTGAGGTGACCTTTCCCTGTGGCATCACAAAGAGTTTCTGTTAAGCCCCTATATCCTCTCTTCTCCATCCTTTTTCATTTCCCTCTGCTGTTATTTCTCATCCAATCCAGTGGCAGAACTCTATAGGGAATTTTGGGATGCAGTTCTTCTGAATCATTGCACGACACAGCTTTTCTCTGGGTCAGACAGAACTGGCTGTAAGAAGCTTCAAGCTGAAGATACATCATACATGTAAATGGTCCCATTTCAAAGCTCTAAATTAATATATGCATGCAATCATGCTGAGTTTATTACTGCAACAATGTACAAGACAGTAAATAAAGTCTGGCATAAAACTTTATGCAGTTTCTTCTTCCACTTGGAAGAAAAAACGATACGAATCAGGACTTGGTGTTAAAAGACTGGTAAAGTGAGGGTAGGTAAGAACAGAATAATTATATGCCAAATTCCCTCGGCTGGAATATTATGATCTGATGAGTAAGAATTTATTGTAAATTTGCTCAGAGGGCAAAGAGGCAGGAAAGGGGAGGACTTGGGACTGTCTCCACTGTGCTGCTTTGCTGCAGGTGCTCCAGAAGCCCTGGGATGTGCATGGAGAGATGGAGCTGGGTGTTGCCATCAAGGATAGACAGAAAACCTCCCTGCAATCAGCTGGATAATGTTGTTTTTCTTGCCACCATCAAACTCTGATGCAACAATTGAATCCACTCTCTTTTTCAAATAGATGAAAGTGATATCTTTTGCTATTGGGCCCTCAGATGAAATAAAACACTGCTGGTTGGAGCCAGTCAAATTGGTCCTTTTGTGAATTTTGATTGGTTTCCATGGAAACATTGGCAAACTCCATTTAGCACCAGGGTCCATGCCTGAACAAAGGAACTGCTGAATGAAGTCACAGCATATTCCTACCCATGCGCATGGCAGAGAGGTGCATTTTCAAGTAACAGTGGTAATTAAGTGTTTGTATGAACATGCACAGGGAAGTGAGTGCACTGGAGAGCTAAGAAGTTGGGCAAGAAGCATCCGTCAGTTGCAATTAAGAGACAGGAAAAGATGAAACATACATTAAGTGAAATATATGCATTGCTGCTGGGAATAGACCTGTACTCTCACTTAAGATGGAGATTTAAAAATCAGATTGATTTGCAAGACAGAGGAGAAATCTGAAGAAACCGAGCCTTTCCAAGGAAGCGGAGAAGCTCAATGTCTCTCTGAATTGTCTGTATTTATCACTGGCCAAGGTGATAACAATAGCTTTCATTCAGTGGCAGGAAGCTGTGTCAGGGGAAGTTTAGGTTGGCTATTAGGAAAAAGTTCCTCCCCCAGAGGGTGGCTGGGCACTGAACAGGCTCCCCAGGGCAGTGGTCACAGCACCAGCCTGACAGAGCTCAAGGAGTGTTTGCACAATGCTCTCGGGCACAGGGTGGGATTCTTTAGGTTGTTCTGTGCAGGGCCAGGAGCTGGACTCAGTGATCCTGGTGAATTCCTTCCAACTCAGGATATTCTTTGATTCTGTGACTCCTCTTGCTGCTTTCTTCTCAAGTTGCCCTGGCTGCACTCTCCTCTTCACAAGCCTCAACTCTTCTGCAGCTCTCATTCGTGTTTATTGGGAACAACACCAGGAAACTGATGCAGTTCCACTGCTACAAAATTAACATAAAGAGGAAAGTGAAGCATGTTTTCTCTCCAAGGCTTGTTTTACAGCCTAGTGGGTTAATATATCAGAGCTAATTTACAGTCTGATAAGAACTCCATGCAACAGTGTGGAGTACGTGTGTGCTGAATGACAACAGTTATTGCATCGAGATGAAGGTGAGAGAAAAGCTGGTAAAGTGGAGTTTTTTAATTTTAAAGATCAATTACTAAGTTTCTTGAAACCACACATTAATCTGCTTGTAAAATGCTTTCATTCAGGAATGAAAACGATGGTGCCTGAAAAACGTTGAGACTTTATAGAAATGATTTTTTAAAATTTCTTTCTCCCTTGTTGAGTGTTGCCAACTTTCAGAGATTTTAACTGGACTTTTATCTTTCTAGATTTATTGTCCTAATCAGAGTCAGTGCTGGCACTGCTCATTATCAGCTTTTGTGAGTAATTTTGGGGGAGGTGAAAACATGCAAGACCTGCCCTGTCTGTGCTGAATTTAAACCCATGGAGTGGTTTAGGTGTTACATTTTTTTTTTTGGTTGGCTGGTTGTTTTGGTGGGTTTTTTTTAGAAAGAGGAAATGTGAAGTTAAATAATGACTAAATATTTTATATAATATAAAACCAAGTGGTTACTCAAAGCTTTTCCCTGAAATATTTTACAACCTTCTGCCATCTTTGTAAGTGTTTCTTACAAGTGTTTGACTAGCAGAGTAAATCAGCTGCATAAGTGATTTTTTCATGATGAATTTATGTAGTAACCCACAGAGTGCTCATGTAATAACTTGTATGTTCTTTATTTAGAAAAGTTCCTCAAACACAGTGAAGGTTTCAGACCATGGAATCAAAAAGGCCCAGAGCTGACTAATTCCTGCACAGAAGTGACTGAGACCAGGAGAGATGGGAAATTCTTAAGGCAGAAATTTTTTTTCCTGGAGATTTCTCTTCGTCATAATGGAATTTAAAATTTCTATCAGAAACCTGAATTTTCACAGTCAGCACCTGGAGAACAAAAGTTGTGAAGTCATTCCTACAGCACAGAGCTGCAGCCAAACCAGGGGAGAGCAAGGGCCCTTTCCCATGGAAGCAGGAAAGTGGGGTCAGAATATTAATTTTAGGGATAATTCATGGTAGCAAGAGGAAAAATAGCAGCTCCCAGAAAAGACACGATGCAGATGGGCCTGACCTTGCTCAGTGTCTGACCTCTTCACAGTTTGCCGCTGGGGCAGGAAATTGGGCATCACACATGAATTTTACTGGGAGAATCAACCATTCATCTCATTCAGCACGGCAAGAAGCAGGTATCAAAAGGTCTGAAGTAGCCCAATACACACAAATGTCTCCCAGGATGAATTTTCAATGATTTCTTATGCTTTTTTTTTATGTTTTCATGATCATGCCTTCCTTTAGACTGTGGGAAAAGGGGAGAGTTTAAGTTAATAAAAAAGGGAGAGGGAATAATTCTCTCTTTAAACATCATATGTATTAATGAAGATGTAATGTAGAAAATGATGCAAAAGGGAATGACGTATATTTAATCATGATGACTTCCTCTTTCCACTACACAGGAACATTATATAAAATGAAATGTTAAGAGGGTCAAACTGGACAGAACGTTGTATTCACCCACTGCAGGTTAGAAAGCCAAGAAATTATTTTCTAGAAAAGGCTGTTGCAATACGGGAAGGGATATTTGTAGGGATAATGAGGTGTGTTGGGTTTCCATGGCAAGGGGCAGCAGAGACAGCACATGATGAAGTGACCACAGTCCCCATTCCCCATCCCCCTGTGCCACTGGAGGCAAGGAAGTAGGGAATTTGGGAGTGAATTTGAGCCTGTGAAGAAGAGAGGGGTGGGAAGGAGGTGTTTTAAAGATTTGGGTTTATATCTCATCACCCTACTCTGATTTGACTGGTAAAAAATTAATTTCTTTCAGTAGTATCTGTTTTTCCCATGACAGTAACTGGTTAGTGATCTCCCCCTGCCTTTATTTGACCCAAGAGCCTTCCTTAGTCTTCCTCACGCTCGTCCAGCTGAGGAGGGAAGTGATGGAGTGGCTTTGGTGGGGACCTGGTGTCCAGCCAGGGCCAACCCAGAGTCACACAAGGCTCTCAGGAGTTGCTGTATTTAATGACAACACAAGTGCTGGAAGGTAAATTAGATTAAGTGCTCCACAGATCACAGCTCTTTAGAGGAAGGGTGCAAACAAAATGCCCAGCACAGGCTGCTGCCTGTCAGTGGGACAGAGCTCCCGCCAGCCTCTCCTGAACTGCTGGGCCCAGTGGGGATGGAGAAGGACAGTGAGCTGGAGGAGCCGAGCTGCTGCTCTGGGCTGGTCTGACGCCTTCAGTGTGTAAATGCAGAATGTTTCACATTTCATTTTCATTCCCTTGTTATCTTCTGGCTGAGGGAGATGCAAATCCTGCAAATAATTAGGCACATTAGTGCAAGGCTGTGAGTCTTGCAGCAAGGGCTGGTCAAGCTGCTGGAAGTACGCAGAGACCCAAATGCTGTGAGATCAGGGTTTGAAATGGGAGCAGAACGGAGGCAGTTCTCCTGCCAAGCATTAAATTATAGAGGAATTGATTCTGGTTTCCTGGTTGCACTGAATCCAACAGATTTGCTACTGCACTTAATGGGAAGAGCAATGATTGCTGCAAAAAGCACACTGATAAACAGTCATTCAGTCTGTCTGTCTGTCTGTCTGTGAGCCTCGCTATGTTCATAACTACCTATGTCATAGGCAAAATTATGAAACTTTAATACCTGTCTGTTTTTACCCAGCACTGCAAGATATATATATATTTTTATATATATATATATATACACACACACACATATATGCATGTGAATATAAGACACACATAGGCCATATTAAATAGAATGATCTCATTATTTATTAAATAACTATGGGAATCTTCCTCGGAAATGTAATGTAATATGCCTCCCCAAAATTTTAAGGGCAGTCACTTAACAATTTTTTAATTTATGAAAGAAAATTGAGTACTCATTTGCTCTTAACACTGATTACATTTTAAATCAAAAGGGAATATATAAAGAAAATAATTATTTATCTGCATTTTTTTAAAATATGTGTAGGTTAATACCAAATCATTTATTTACAGATTTAGTTTAAGATTTACAAAGGGGTTTTTTTAGTGGCATTTGTGTTAAATTTTATCACTTAATAATTTATAGTATTGTTGTAGTAAGCTTGAGTCTGAAAATGAATTCTTCAAAGTATTTTTTTTTCAGTTGGGAGTGGTTTGTTCATCTCACAAACTTTGTTAAAGAAAATAATTTTATGGATAAATGTCTCCACCTAGAGCTTGCTTAGAAAAAGAAATGCTTAATAAATCATAGTTTTGTATATAGTGTATTTAAAAGCCCACATTACAATGATTTATCAATAAAAGCTTCCTTTTTTGGGATCCTTCATCATTCTTGTGAGATGCTATTTTCACAGTCCATTCTATACGTCAGCCAAGGCACTCAGAGGATTTTCTTAGAGATACCAGGATTTTATATTATAAAAAATATGTGAAAGGCTATTTTTACAGTTTAATAATAATAATAATAGGAGAATAAGGGGGGTTTTTTAATTCATCCTGAAAGTATCTCAGGTTTCTCATTTCCTTTCCTTTAAAGTTCTACTTTCTTATCACTGTCAAAGCCAACAGATAATTAAACCACTGTTCCTAATTAATAACTCCACTGACTGCAGCTCTTTAATGCTGCCATTGGTTTATAGAATAAGAAATCTCTGAGGAGTGGGTCCCCGTGAGCAGGGAGGTTTGCCTGCAGCCCAGAAGGGGGGCACCCGCTGAGGAGTGAGGACAGCAGCCCTCTGCTGGCACAGAGGGAGGGACTGGGGGCAAGAGTGGGGCTGGGAACCCAGAAAATGCCTTAGTTGGGAAAGACTCTTTAGGTGAGACTGCTGGGCAAGACTGTAAGACTAATTAATTCAACACTTCTGCTTTAGTTAATATGTGCAAAGAAACATGACAGGTAAATCAGGAACGGCTGAACTTCACGACCAAAGGCAGTGAAATTTCTCAAAACTTGTCAATATTTTGTACTATAAAGAGTCAGAAATTGTAAGTTCTGTAAAACAGTGAATAAATCAAAACTGTGTTAATGCCAGGTGCTTTCACCTGGTTGTGTCAAAGACTGTTTTTTCTTCCTGGAATAATAGCTCAGAGTGTTGCTTTTCACAAAATGAATAGTTGTGAGAAATATCGCCCTAAGCTCTGAGCTCGGCTCCCAGACAGCCCATTTTCAGAGTGCCCTTACAAAGTTTGCACTTCTGTTTTTAACAAAGTGGATACTCTTTATTTTAACAGCCAAACTATTAAAACTTTTAGATGGGGCAGTGAAACTGACTCAACATGAGAATATGAAAAGGTGCAATGACAGTGATGTTAAAAATATCAAATAACTTCCTTTAGTTGACAGACACAGTGGTTGTTGCATCAGAAAACAGCTCAGAACAGGATTCTACTGCTGGGATCTGATCCGGGAACCATCCCCGACCTCCACTGGACACTCAATTTTTCCAAATCATGTTTACTAGGATTTAATAAGTGACTCTTAACTGGAGGCAAATGAGATTCACACAGCATATCTTAGCTTTGCCCATGTAGATTCCTTATTCAACTCCATGTCTCCTACCGTGTGACCACTTGTTAGGTGTATCCTGATATTCATGTCACCTTAAACAAAAATAGTTTTGATTTCACCAGCTGCCTGTTTAGCTAACTCAGGTCTGTGAATGGGAGCTGTCTACTCAGGCACTGTAAAAATGCCTGTGTATTTTCCTCCACAAGGCCCTTAGAGTGGTCTTTTAAGCTGACCTGAATTTTCAGAACGTGCATCTTCCAATAGCTTCCTTGATGTTACAGTTCTTCAGAAGAAATAGTTGTTGAGGCCAGAAGAAAATATATCTAATGCTCTTCGAGCATACATTATGTTCAGGTCTCTTTTAAAATTATTTTTTTCTGTATCATTTTAAAGATTAGTAACCTAGAGATCAATTACCCAGAGACCCTTTATTAATAGATGTCACCTTAAAATCTGTTGGGAAAAGGGAAGAACATATTCTCTGTTTCACCCTGTGCTAGTACCTGTTTGTTACTTTTTCCAGTGTTGATCTGGACTCTGCTTCACTGCACTTTGTCAAATCCTCTGGGGAATCTGAATAAAACCAGCAACCCTGGTTTGCATTCAATTTGCAGGGCACATACTTGCAGCTGGGGAGGACCCACAGTCTTTGTATTTTCAGGTGTTTGCCACCGTCCCCCATCCACAGTAATAAAATTGGCTTATGGCCATTTCAATTACAATATCATCTCCTCATTAAATCCCTGAAAATAATAAATCCTTGGGATAAAATAAAACCCATTATTATTATTATTATTTTCTTTTATTTTGCACTGGCATTTTTTTTTTGTCTGTGGAGAAAGATGGGCAAGCACAGCAAGAAATTCATTCATTTCCAAAATAGATGTAAAGAAAGGAAAAAATTTGTCTTGGACCAGACTAGGAGTTATTATGTTAATCTGAGCTGAACTGACTTGACAAGACACAACAATTTCAGGCAGGTAAAGTTCTTAAAGTGGAATCACACCAGGAGTTCTTTGGGATGACTATTTCTAGAATTTACTTTTGCCAGACTTTCAAACTCCTATTGAGATTTATACCTCATTGTCATTAGGTGTCTTAGCTCTCAGATAACTGCCTTGAGCAGATGAGTTAGGCACATATATCTTTGTGCCCAGACATCTTTATACCCATTTCTTCTCTTCTGGGATAAACACTGCGCTCATGTCAGCACACTTACTGTGATCAGCCTTTGAAATCTGATGGGACCTGGCCAGGGCTAGGAGCAACAGTGGCCAACCTCCCTCATAACTATAAAAGAAGCCCCTGGGGAGTACCTCCAAAAGGGCAGGGAAATGGGTGCGACAGTGCTGGGTTAATGCTTGGACTTGATGACCTTAAAGGTCTTTTCCCACCTAAACTATTCCATGATTTGCCTTGCTGTTAGCTTTTCTCCTGTGTTACGTGCAGCCTTCATTCCCAGTTACTTGTTTCAATCCATTAGCTCTGATTCTTCCCAAATCCCACAACAGGCCGTGGCTTTACTTCTACCATCTTCTCCCAGATCAAAAATCCATTTATTACCTGTCTTAAGGCTGCTTACGATATTCCCTTTCATTACCTTCTATGCAGTGGTGATATCTATGGCTGGAACACTTTGGGTACAAACAACAACCTCTTCAGCAAACTGTGAAAATGGCGATTTCTCAAGCAGATCATTGCTTGAGCACAATCACAACCATCTTCCCCAGTGCTGAAGACATGACAGTGTTATTCCTTACATACCTGCTGAGTTGCTCTGGGACTATTCTGGACTAAAAACCTGAGCCTGTTTTTGCCTGCCTGCAGGTACCAGTGACAAAAAGTCAATTTACTCCCTTTATTCTTCTATTTAGACTTTCAAAACATTCGTATCCATTTTGTTGTTTACAACCCTGTCTTGCTGGGAGGGGCTGCTCTGATGGAAATTGAGAACAACGTGTCTCTGACAAACACATGCTCCATTTGTTGCAATTAGAAAGGGCACTCCAGCCCTGCCTCAGATACTTTGTCCAACACCATTCTGCTGAGTGCATTCTTCTGATGCCATCAAGGACATCCCAGCATATCTCCAACATGATGATGTTTACCCTCTGTTCAAACACTGTTATGAATGTCTCTTTTCAGGCAATATGCTTCTCATGTATTTGCCTCACATTTCCTATTGTTGGCAAAGAGCTTATCACCCACCCTAGAGCTCAAAATTCATACCCGGTTACCTGTGGCCTTTCTTTTATGAATCATATCTTTGTTTCTGTCAGATCCCTGGCTTCTGTCCCAGAGCTCAATTAAAAATTAACAAACATCCCATTCGCTTTGAGTTTCTCTGCCACTCTGCTGCTCCTGCAGTGCTCTCCATGGCTCCTGTAAAAAATTAAACATAACTTGAAGCACTCTACCATCCCCATCCTCCTGATCTTCTGCCAGCCCACCTGCTCAGCACCTTCTCTGCTGGCTGGCAGGTAAAGCCCCAGGTTTGCCAGCCATCTGGCTTTTCACACACCTCGCTCGAGGCTGTCCCTGCCCTTTGGCTTTTGGTCTGCATCACAGCTGGGCTCCGCAGCCCCTCAGCTGGGGCACCGAGGAGCCGGGGTCAGGATCTGCCACGTTCCACAGACACCTGGCTGAGGCTGGATCACAAGCTGCTGCCTGCAATTCCCCTTCTCAGTGAGACTTCCTGTGCTCGCTGATTTTCCCTTCTTGGGAAAGTGGGCAGCATGGGAAGCGGGCAGCAGACTCTTGGGAAGCAACCCAAGAGTCACATTGTGCTTCTGTCCAGTAGGACTCACCAGTTTTTCCTCCCCTGAAAACTAAATCCTTTTAAGAGCATAAACTTCCTGTCCCTTCTCACCCCCTGAGACCCACACCCCACCCAATATTTGAGTGCTGTTTTCTGGTGTGATCTGACAAAATAATCCCCACGGCAGGAACTTCTTAGCTCGGATTTTCTAAAGGCTAAAGATGAATTCCTAAATCTTCTTGAAGCAGGATAGACAGATTCCCACAGTCTCACTGAGTTAAGGCCATAAAAGTAGCAATTTTACGAGGGGAGGAGCCCAACAGCTATCTCTGCTAATATGGACTCGAAGAAGTCAGTGGGATTGCTTTGCCTAAGGCAGCCCATTTTCTGTGGGTGCATACAGGATGTTTGTCTCCAGAGCTGCTAAGCTGAGGCATTTCAACTGCACTAAATGAATTTTTTAAAAGTGCAGGTGAGCGATGAGAAGGTATTTGGTTCCCAAGGAATATATTACAGGGGAATGTGCTGTTCTGAATTCTATCTCCTGGCAAGCTCCATGTAAATCGGAGACTACAAATTTTTCTACTCATTTTGTCTGTTTAGGGCAATATTTGCCACAAATACAAGGTGAATTGAACTGAACAAAGCTTTAAAAAAACAGTCTTTTAAAATGAAATTTTTACATGCAACATGGAATAACACAACTCTGCGTGTGTTTTATGGAGCAAAGAATTCTGTGCTAAGCTTCATAAAAGCTTATTAAATGAAACAGCCAGGTATCCAAGGAGATGGGGTTGAAAATAAAGATTTTTTTTTTTTTTTGGAGAAAGTCTTCAGCAGCACAAGTGAGTACCTGCTGTAAAACTTCAGCTTTCAAAGGACTCATTAGTGCAGCATAGGCTGCCTGGCAGTTCACAGCCAGGAAATATGATCATGCATCAGTGGATGTTTCAATAAGGTTAATGAGATTATTATTATTTTTAAAGTAACTATGATAATGTAATAATGATAAAGCATTTTTAAAGACACCTGTTAATGGTGGCTGCCAGTACCACGTGAGACACATCTCACCTGTGCTTGAAGGAAAAAACAGTTCATCTATAATGAAAAATTATCCCAGTGGTGCATTAGCAAAGTCTCAATGTAGAAGAGAAATTACTCAGTTAATAGGCTTGATGTTCAATTAGCCAGGATGTTCCAGCACGTGATGGTGCTCTCACAGAACAGCTTGGCATAAAAGGAACTTGTGTAAACTCAGTTAAAAAGAGATGTCTACACATGATTCCAAAGGTTCCTTTCATATCCTTGTTTCTCATCCCATCTCTCCAGAATGCGGTTCTTTCCTCAGTGCTTAACGGGCACAGTTTGAGTGTGAAGAATTAAGGCTCCTCACTGCCTTCAGGGATCATAGTGTTAGGAGGGATTACTAATTAGGTCATTTGTAGCTCTTCACAGATTGCATCTCTAAGGGGAAATTTCTTTCATCACATGTACGTGTTTTTTTTCAATTTTGAACAACCCAGAGGTCATCTCTACAATGAACACCTTTGATTCAATGCATCAGGGAACTTTTTTGCATAGAGCTGAAATCAGAATTTCAATTACAGACATTAAAAGCACAGCAATGGATGTGCATACTGGACTCTAGACATCTCTGCTTTGCCACTTTATCTTTGCTAAGACTTCTTCATAGCTCAGAGCTATCCGTGTAGAGAGCTAGGGAGGAGACAATTCAACCAAAGACACAGAAATACTCGAAGGAAATACCAAGATTCACAGAAAAATTAATTCTGAGAGCATTAGGTGGTTCAAATGGACTATAATTCTAAAAGTGCCATTAAAATAGAGATGATTAAAAAGGTGCTTCTGCAAATCCAGGTTACCATGTGAATTCTGAATCTTTAAGGGGGTTGTAATCTCCCCAGAATTGTGGGGAAGGAAGCAGAGGCTGGGTGCTGTGTCTCCCAAATCTTAGGCTAAAACCAGGAAAAACTTGCCCTATCCCTAAGCAAACAAAGGAATATTGAATTACTGAAGAAAAAGAGAAGCTCTACTTTTTATGCTGCTTCAGGATAGTTCCTCGGACATCTCCAAAACCCTTTGGAAGAAGAACTAGCATCAATCACAGGACGCTTTTGAAGTAGACAAATAACACAAGGTGTAAAGGGTTGTAATATTTAGAGATCACCAGTTTAGCTAAGTGTGTTCATATTCGGTATATTTATATTTAGTTCATAATTACACCTCAAACTGTTTAATAATAAATCCCCACCAACCCCTGAGAAAACAAGCAAGTATTTATCAGGCAGTATTACTGCTTTTATTTCCTCCTTTCTTTTTGTAAATTAATTAACAGGTTAAAAAAACATATCAAAAAGGAAAGTTAAGCAGATAAACTATGGACAACCCTTTAAATTGCTCAGAAGTTTGGGGAATAGGCAGTTGAGCAGCTACTGCTCCTGAGAAAAAGGATAATTATTGTAAAATTGGTGGTTGTTCTCTGAGATTCCTGATTTCTAGGTCTCTATCAAAAAAGCTGGGAATATTTGTCTAAAATGCCCAACACGTTTCTGGTACAAGCAAGGGCACTGTCAATGCCATGGCAAAGACCTTTGTGTCTTTGATGGGAGCCTACAAGGTGCTGATGTGATGACCAAAATGTGAGATGAAGCCCCAGGCTAAGCACTGCAGTATTTCACGGAGCATTATTATGCCCAGGAAGTGCCAGCTTTGCCTTAGAAACTATATAAATACCATTAATTTATCATTCTACTTTCCACCACAAGTCATGTTAAAATTAAAAATAAAAATGGGAAAAACTTTAGCATTTGCCTTGGGGAAGTGGTTTTGAGAAATTATCTTAATAATTCTGCATTACTTCGTGGGATTGTGTTCCTGTCATGAGCTGCCCATCAGGTACCCAGGGTGTGAAAGAAGCCATAAGCATAATTTTCTTCATAAACAAAAATAAACTGCAGTAATTGTTCCACCCGATTGTAATTTTCTACTGAGTGACATAAACGGTGCTGTCATTTCTCTCAGGAGGCCGTAATTGCACTGCATATTTCATGTGAAATTAAAGTGTTGGCTGCAATGTCAAGGGTGCTGCATTCATGAGCTAAATAATTGAAATGGTCTCGATTAAGCCTCCAGATGGGAAGGGGACACATTCCTGCTTCTTCGGTTGAGGCCTTTGACTGAATTCCATTCTCTGGACTGTTTTGCTTCATCCTTTAGCATTAAAAGGAGACATTTTCACATATGAAATTTTTAAAATTTTTTTTAAAAAATAAAAGCAATAACTTGGTTGTTGATCCCAGAGCTGTCTGGGACCAAATGGACATGGGTACAGGGTCAAGCTCTCACGTGAACTCAGTCTCTGGTGACAGCGACAGGACCCGAGGGAATGGCCTGAACTTGTGGCAGGAGAGGTTCAGGTTGGATGTTAGAAAAAGGTTCTTCCCCCAGAGGGTGGCTGGGCACTGAACAGGCTCCCCGGGGCAGTGGTCACAGCACCAACCCTGACAGAGCTCAAGGAGTGTTTGCACAATGCTCTCAAACACACGGTGGGATTGCTGGGGTGTCCTGTGCAAAGCCAGGAGTTGGATGCAATGATTCTTGTTGATTCCTTCCAACTGAGGATATTCTATGAGTCTCTGCTATGATTCCAAGCCTTTTAAAGCTCCCTTAAAA
Source organism: Dryoscopus gambensis (assembly GCA_013389985.1). Lineage (NCBI taxonomy): Eukaryota > Metazoa > Chordata > Aves > Passeriformes > Malaconotidae > Dryoscopus > Dryoscopus gambensis. The sequence continues at coordinate 78,412 of WEIT01037750.1, forward strand.
TCTAACCCATCTTCTCTATAAATTAGGGGAGCAATTCCCAGTGATTTGCATGGAAACGGGAACAGGCACAGAGCCCAGTCAGGCAGGGGCAAAACATGCACTGAAATCACTATTTCTGCACTTAGACCTCGTGCTCAGGCAAACAGAGGCTTGAGCTTCTCCTGCTGACCGAGGGAACGAGGCTGGCAGCCCCTCCAGAGCATGCTGATATCAATTCAAGTCTTTCCTCTCACGTGGAAAGCCTCTGTCCAAGCCCACTAAGCACTGATTTATATGCTTATGGTTCTTCATCTGGGCTTGACAGAAGACACCACTCCTCTAATTCCTGTGATTTCCAGTGTGGAGAAGCAGGGTGAGGAGTCAGACCAACCAGAGTAAGGAAAGACCCACAATTCGTACCACAGCAAGATTAGAAGCAAGCTGAGAGTGCTGGGCTCGACTCAGTGTCAGAGTTGTACCCAGCTCCGATTGTTTTGCTTTATTGAAAAGGACATTTTTGCAGTGTTTGTTTTTTTTCTCAAGTAAAGCACTCAGCCAACTGCTTGTTTCTTTATTATTTGTGGAATTGTTTATGTATTACCAAAAGTATAAACTAAAGATGCAGCGAGAAGAAAATCACAGAGCTGGTAGATAAATTGCTGGGGAAAAAAAGCCATGAATAATTCAAGCAGTGGAACTCAAATTTTCTTAAAACTTGTTGCTTTTTTTCATAAAGGGAGGAAAATGAGTTTCATATGAACAAAACCCATCTAACAGCAGTAGTGGGCAATTTTGAAGGTGAGAAATGTTAAAACTGACAGGTAACACTGGGAAAAAAGGCTCTGAATTCAAATACAGACCTGAAGAGAGATGAATGTTAACATAATGAGAAAAACTGGATAATCACTGTTTAGCAAATACTCATCTTGGCTTAATCCAGTGCACCCAATAAATATGGCAAAGAGTTCACAGATAATGTAACTCTACAATAAGCTCTTGTTAGTAAGCTGATTAGCGATTTAGAAAATATTTCCTGATCAGATGACCCTTACAAGGAAGACCCTCACATCTTCTGCAGATGTGGAGTTCAGTCTGGTAATTTTGGAGACATATGAATTTATTTTCCAACCAGTGTCTGCTGGAGTTGGGGTGAAAGCTCCTATGGGGACTCAGAGCATCATCACATTGATGACTCAGACTGGAAACTGATGAGAAAACTTTCTCTTATAGGAGTCTCCCTTGATGATTTTCCCCTGTGTTGTGGCAGTATTTTAGCTTATGACAAAAGATTTATTTTACCTAACAATAATAATAATAACCACTTCGGTTTCTGCACCTGCTCTGTGTTTCAGGGATCTGGTAAAAATTATGCTGGAAAAATGTCTACTTTAACAGAGCAGCAGTCGTATTCCAACAGACATGAGAGGTTCTTGTGCAGGTCAGCACACCATCGTGCTAAATGTCATATGCCAGGAGTGGAAAGAGATCCCTACCCCCATAAATTTTATGGCTGTAACATTTGGCTGCAAAATAACAGGTAGAAAACTGGGTGACTTTTCTTCCAGCTCCCTAGGCCTATCTCCTGCCCTTTTATTAATATCCAGTGTTCAGAGCTTTGCATGCCTCTTTCTATCCTTCACTGATTGCACAGTTCATGATCCCCACATGCTAAGGTGCTAAGAATAAAAATAGGTTTAATCTGAAATTAATTGCATTTCATAGAAAAGTTTTTTTCAATATGTTTTATTTAATGGAGAGCAGATTAAACCATGTGTTATAAAGGACTAGAATGCTTTGTAGGCTACAAGAAACATAATTCCTTTCTTAAAATATTTTTTCCTTTCCCTCTTTCGTGAACAATTAATGAACTGAAGAGCTTACCATGTTATTATTATTCAAATCTGATGGAGAAAGATATTGAGGTTAGAGAAGATGGATGAGATAGAAATGTCTGTCTTATTTAGTCACCCAAAGTAATTAAAATAAACCTGACCTGTTACCTGCCACCCAAAGTGTGCCGTGAAAACAAGACTCTAATGGTAGCACAGACAAATTGGCTTGTCTTGCTAAAACTCCTTAGGGTTAATTAAAAAGCAGCCTGTTCTTTGAAGAGAGCTCCATCAGAGATGGCTACTTTTCCCCTCATTCCTGTTACACATTTTCTGAAGATTTATGATAAGATTTTGTATAACTAAGCAAGAAAGCTGAGATTTGTATCAAAGAGAGGACAGCTTTTGCTTAACGTAGGGAAGGAGCAGGACAGAGCTCAAGGCACTCAGAGAAGGGAAGAGACAAAGCTTCAGCAGCTTAAGGAAAAATCTTATGGAAATGTGAACCTGCCAGATTCAAACCAGCTGGGTCTGGTGCTGGAGCAGCCTGGATCTCAGTGGGAGAGGTTCCATGGCCGGGGGTTGGAACTAGAAGATCTTCCAACTCAAACTATCCCATGATCTTATGATTTTAGGTATACTAATACTAGAGGTACTTTTCCACTCCTTTTTGATCTCCCTGGCAGTGCAGTAGTGCATAAGGCACACCACAGAGAAAGGAAGGTGGGTGATCATGGCCCTCTTTAGGCTAAGTGCAGTGGTTGCCACATCATTTGGAAATGTTTTCTAGAGCACACAGGTGATGGGGAAGTGGCCTCATTGCCCAGTTAGACATCCTTGGCAGGAGCCAGAACTGCTCAGCCAAAACAATGTTGTTTACTCTGGAAGAATCTTCACGTGTCCATCTAAATCCTCATCTGTTCTGGACAGGATAATGGTGTTTAAATTACCCCTGACAGGTGTCTATTTAAACTGATTAGAAAGGCCTCTGTGAAGACTATGCAGCATCACCCCAGATGCCTGGTTTTGTGTTGCATCACCACTGCTGTTGGGAAGGGCCCACAAATATTCAGCAAACCTCACAACTTTTTTCTGCAATCTAAAACAAGTATTTCTCTTCCTACCTTGCACAGGATATAGCAAAACCTCTTCTGCTTTGTATTTAGAGCTGTACACACTGGAGGACTGTGGTTCTGCCAACTGAGGAAGGTAGAACCAAAGTCTTCCCCAACTTGCAGTAAATGAGAATCTCAAGAATCCTTTCTATGTAACACCTGCTCAAGTTCTTGTTCCAGTTCTTAAGTGGCACCAAAAAAACCCCTGGACACAGTAGTCTGATTGCAGGCACTCTGATGTCGTGTGGAGTTCACATTCAAAGATAACATACAGGACCTGACAGGAGGTTCTCCTATGAGCACATTCAAGACTAAGATTTGTCTTTATCTTACTCGTATTGTTAACCAGATATATTACATGACCTTTCATAAATCAGCTGTCTTTCCCTTAGACTATTGGCCAATCCAGACATGTAACTCACTATTGCAGAAGATCTTAAGGACAACTTCACGTGAAATATCTGGAAAGAATGAATGTTTATATGCCCAGTGAGAATATTAATATTATTATATCTCAGATTAACATGGATCTTGAATAAAGTCAAAATTCACTCTCCAGGCCTTATAAAGAGCTCAGGTACTGAGGATGAATGTAGAGCTTCCTAACTAATACTATTTTTTCTCATTTGCTGAACGTGCACCTCACTGTATTACAAGACAGGACAGCCTGCTTATCAAGGCTGCTGCCACAAATATTACTAAAACCTCTTGATGCTAGTTTGTTTCTGCATAGTGGCCTTAGAAAAGTGTTTAGCCAAGAAGAGAAAAATCATGCTCCAAATTTTAGGGATAGGTCAATTCATCTCTGGATTGCACGGAGGTCTCTTCATCTTACAGATAGCGCAACAAAATATGTAGAGGTGTTTATTGATTTGAGTGTTCAGTGTCGTGACTTTTGATTTGAGTGTTAAGTGTTTGTTCCTTGAGACACTCAGGTTATCCAGGTTTCTCTCTTGAATTTGATCCTCAGACTAAGTGCCATTATTGCTGCTTTTTGGAAAGGCTTATTATCTTTCCAAACAAACGTGTATAAGCTCCGTCTACATATGATTGATGGTACTCAAGTGAAGCTGTATCCACCACCCCCAGAAAACTTCACAAATCAATCTTGCTGTAATTTTAGCATACTGCTTCCTCATTGAATTTTAGAACTCTGTTAGTCTGAATAAAGGAGAGTTCATTATCACTGAGAAGAGTAAGTCAATGATATACATGAACTTCATTCATAACAAAGCCAATTGCTGATGAAGAGGAACTGAACTGGAGATGATTAATTCTTTTCCAGTGGCTACTTTTGGCAGACATGACAATTATTCATACCAAAGAGCTACCATTTTTTACCTTATTTAATTAATCTTAAGTCATGTACTGGGAAAATTCAAAGTCCAGTGAAACCAGCTAGAGGATGCTGTTTGTAATGGTCCTGCTTGTGGGCACAGCTATTCATCTTTGCAGTTATGCAACTCATGTGTCATTTTTCATACTTGGCATTGCAATTTATTTTCCTTTTGTTGTTTAATCAATTTTCAGTTAAACAGACCCTTTTTCAATCCGGAAACAAAACTGCTTTGAGAAGACTGTAAGAGTTCTAAAAATATACAACAAGGTGTGATCAGCCTCCTGAGGTGAGCAGCTTATATTTTACATGGAGAAGTCTTTGTGAATCTCACCTCCTAGAGGAGGGTAAATCCAGAATGACAACATGAACAGCTTCACTAAGGTGCAGGTATTTTGAACAAACACCTCTGTTCCTTTCTGGCTTGATGCTATCTGTCATATCAGAGCTTTGGGTCCCAATTAAGCCAACATTTCCAGCTACCAATCTATCAGTGTCCGGTGGGGTTTTTTATACATATTACTCCTAACCCTATGGCAACAGGTCAAATTGGACAGCAGGTCTAAATCACCCCAACCTAATCACCTCACCCTGATAGTGCCTTGAGTTGAAGTTTCAATTACAGACAAAATAAAGCAGTTTCTCCTTTCCCTGCTGGCCATTCCTTGTGCAATTCATTTATTCCTTTATACACCCTTAGCCCCTGCAAACTGATTTCCCCCTTGGTTCTCCTTCTGTTGCCGGCAAGTGTTTGACAAAACAGAAGTCAGGCTCCTGATTATATACAGATCTGGATTTATCTTTGACTCTGATAAAAATTTCTTCCAAAAGGTCAAATTGTTCAAAATCCTCCAATTTTGAGAGTCATTGGGTTTAATCTAAACTCTTCTGTGTATTCTTTATATCTGATGTTTAAAAAAATAGTGTTAAAATTATCCTGAGCACAAAAAAAACAGAGCACAAATGCCTCTTGGAACCATGTTTTTGATCCTCGATTGTCAATCTCCATTCAGTATTAAAAATTCCACTGGAAATCTGAAGAGATGTCTTCATATACATTAAATCATCAGTTTTATGCTGAAAGCTGGCACAGAAATTGAAGAGAACAGGCAGACCCCAAGTTAACCTCTCAAATTGTTTTGGGGTTTTTTTTTATTTTGAGGATTTTTTTAACACTTTTTAAAATAGAAATGATAAAATATAGTGTGAAGGACTGTAGGTGGAGGAAAAGTAATAAATAATTCAGCACCAGGGAAAGAAAATCAACTGTAGAAAGCCCTGAGGGCATTTTGTTATAAAGCAGCTGGCTATTGCAAGGGTGAACAACACATAAGGGGTGCAATTAGAAGCACTGGCAACCAGCCCTTCCTATTTGCAGGTTTTACACTCTCAACTTGCTGATGAATTCTATGGATGGTTCCAGGTAAAGCTGAGTATTTCCTACATGGCTTGCGTCCCATAATTCCTATGCCATTTCTGCCAGGACTGTGCTGTCATCCCAGGTACCTCACTGAAAGGAAGCTCTGTAGGATGATAACCCAACATGGAGCTTAATCACATCTATTTATTTTGTAGGGGAAGAAATTCAGAGCCAAATCTCCTCCTCAGCTGCTTTTGTGCCTTTTTTTTTTTT